>NW_022261028.1:88225-128827 GCF_009602425.1 Actinia tenebrosa | reverse complement strand
CATTTCAGACCACGTGTCATTCTCTTGAGACTCAGATTCTTTGTTTGATTTGTACCCATATTCATGTGTCTTCTCATGTGCAACCATTAAATAAAGAAATAATATTTACAACTATAATTCAATTTATTGCATATAACTCCGATGTAAATTTATTTACATAGAGGCAATAAAATATCTTGTATCTTGTATCTATCTAATACTCTAAGGGATGGTCTGTAATGGGAAAACAGTGGATTAGGTCTATTCAAACACACATGGCTAGAAGTTTGAACACATGAATAAATATCAATGAATCAAATAAGCTCAAAAAGTATTTGTTTTCATATATTTTGAAAATAAGAATAAAAATAAGTAATAATATCAAGAATCCTTTACCTCAAGGGGGTTGGTGGTTTCATCTTCTATGCCAAGCAAAGTATGTAAGCCACTGCCTGCAATTCCTTGGGGTACTGGGAATGCTGCAAGCAAGTATTCAGTAATAAATAAATAAATGTAATATTCAGAAGTAGGTAACAAATCATCAGATACTGCACAGGGTTTTTGTCAAGTTTCCGGGATCAGAGAATCAATCACTTCGGTAACTAATACTAATATTTTATGAAATGTGCTCACTTGGTCACAAGGACTTTCCGGTAGTTCATGATCTTCTCCAGTTATTTCAAAACTTAATGAAAATCCTGTACTGCGTATAAAACATGATATATGTAGGTAATGTTTCAAATGTTTTTGTAGCATACTTTCAACATTCTTTTTGTCATCTTCAGCCAAATGTTCCACTCTTGTTTTGGTTACCACTTCTACTCCACTTCCCGTATATACTTTACATTCCAAATTATCTATTGTCTCTGTTTTATCTCCTCCCCAACCCCACATCGTCTTGTGCCTGAAAACATAAAAATACTGGTCTTTAAAAATAAACTGGAGATAGATTCATTTTGCCTGTAAGGTTGAACGCTGTGTAAGCTGCTTGATTGTGCCTCACATATATTGTTGCACATCAAAATAATAAATTAGAATTAAAATTATTCTTAAAGAAAAAATCAGAGACAAAAATATTGGATGTTTCGACGACCTTATTTCTTTATTCTCAACAAAATTTATTATTAGAATGATAAAGGAGGTCGTCAAAAAAAACAATATTTTGTCTCGATATTGTATGTCTGGAACTTTGTTTTTGCAGGAGTTATCATTTGGTTTACTCATTTCTTTGGGAATATACTCTGTAAATGTTCTTTTGGATAAACGTTTTGATCATACTTTGTTAGTCTTCATCAGCATTTGGTGTTCTTGAATATCTTTTTCAATATTGCTTTCCAAGGTTCAAAATTTGCGCAGGTGTTTAGTTGAATATTTTCGTTATTAATTAATCTCATTGTCTCTATTTTCTCTAAGAATTTTCTTTTTCAAAATGATATTACCTGGTAAAAGCTATATTATCTGTGTCCAGATAAGTTGTAACAATAGGTGCAGACATTCTTTGGTTCAAAACATCTTCAGATACCTTAGTGGATGATACATCACGAACATCATCCCTGAAAAATATAATCATTTATAGATTCTAGTAATCCAGATAAATATATTATATATTATTTATAAGTTTACAGTGGACAAGAAATCTATATTCAATAATAATCATAATTATAATAATTATGATGATGATAATGATGATGATGATATTATTAATTTATTATTATTATTACTATTATTGTATTTAGCATTTGATCATATCATGTTGCATGTTAATCTACACAAAATAAATAATAATCTTTTGAATGATGATGATAATTATTTTACAAAATGCATAAAAAACTTTTCAATTTCCACTGTGACCGTCAGCGAACTTGTCATGACAAATGTATCATCTTCAGAAAAACCTCCAGAACAATACATTTATCATGTCAAGTTTGAAAATGATATCAGGGATTACCTTATACTAAGTGTCTCTTTCCAGACTCTACCTCTGTCATGGTCAATTTCAAGAAATACCCCTCCATTTTCTGTACGATAAAAGATGTAGTTGGTTTATAAAGTATTAATAACATGAAAACGGTCCTATAAAACTTTAAAGGTTAGGACACAGAATGAGATTCTTCAGAGATCACACAGTGTGACCACCCATGTGATTTTGTCCACACATGATGAGATTCGTCGCAAGTAGAAAAGTATAACTCTTTTCCTTTTTTTATTTTTGCAACATCATCAGCGACATTGCATGCAGCGTTTCACAGGTGGGCACAAAGCGTGATCTCTAATTTTTGGGACATTACATGAAAAATTGCAAATCTGCACCTTAAGACATGTATAATATAATGATTTGAAAGCCATCTCCAAAAGAATTCATGACTTTATCTTTTGATTGACTGTCTCACTAACCTTCCCCCTTGAACACATATGTTCTGTTTCCTCTCTGCCAATCATTTTGATCAAAACCCAAGAGTGTAGTGTCCACCCTCACAGCAGCTCCTACACAATAACGATAGTAAGAACGTAATTAATAAATAGTTCTAACCATGATCAATCTATAGACCTAATTCGTCTTGGTGTAATATTTTCCCATTTCTGACCACGTGTCATTTTCTCGAGAATAAGATTCTTTGTTTAGGATCCATATTCATGTGTCTTCTCATGTACAACTGTTAAACAAAGAAATGATACTCTAGGGAATGACTTGAGGTCTGAAATGGGAAAACATCATACCAAGAAGAATAAGGTCTATCAGGTAAGGATTCATGAATAGAAGGTATCGGGGGGACTTGAAAGTGGAGAGGCGAGATAAATAGTTTAATGAACCTTTGAAAAAGTTGTCAATGAAAGAGTTAAGGTTTGAAAAAGTTACAAGTCAAGCATCTTACCACCAAGCCATCCTTACAGTACTCCATTGTCTAATTAACTGTGGTAATTGGCTGTGGTATGGCTGTACTATAAGTTTTTTTGTTTTTACAGTTTAGTATATGGAGTATTTTGGTCTAGGTACATTTATCAACTTACCGCTTTTGTATATCTTGTAAGTGTCACTTGGACACATTCTTGACATGAATGGCACTATAACCATGAAAAATCAAACATTCATGAATAAGCAAAATGTACTAGAGCAGTTTTTGTATGACTTTGGAACGCTCATGACACAAATGAGGTCATGGGTCACCATAAGGTATATATATACCAGACCAATCACACTGCACAAGAATTTACTCTCCATCCAATCAATTACCTGAAACAGGGCATATTATTAAACAAGGCACAGGGTCTACATGGTCATGCCGATATGAAAAATTCAGCCAATCAAAATTCATGAAAACATTATGGTCATGGCATGGCAAACATGTTCACCATTTTCAATACATCGGTTCACTGGTCAAACACAAAGCGCACAAGCGAGGTGCCAAGGTACTTTCAAAGGATTATTCAAATTTGAGCCTTGCAACCTCAACTGAATGCTTTGTGTTTGACCAGTGAACCAATTTATGGAAAATGGTGAATGGTACCGAGCTTTTCACAGTTATATGAAAACAGCAACTCTAAAACCCTCTTGCCAAGAATTTAAATAAAATAAGACATTGAACTTACCCCAACTGGTGAACTCCCACTTCATTTCCACATAAAAATCAGGTGCCTTAGAATTTGAAAATTTGAAAATATTATAATGAAATGGAGAAAATAAGTGGAAGAAATTGCTAGGTTATTGACCTGGCGTTATCAATTCAATGATTCAGAAATCAAATTTAATGGAACCAATCATATGAATGGATTGGATTGCATTCAGCAATAGACCTCCTCGGCTCTGGAGCGCTCGAGCGTAATGTTGTCCCATTTCAGACCACGTGTCATTCCCTTGAGAATAAGATTCTTTGTTTGAGTTGTATCYATATTCATGTGTCTTCTCATGTGCAGCCGAGCGCAAACTTTAAACAAAGAAATGATACTCTAGGGAATGACACGTGGTCTGAAATGGGAAAACATTACATCAGAGTAAACTATTATTATTTATATCTGTAAACTATTGAGCACAATAAAGATTGATTGATTGATTGATTGGAGAATTGAATGCTAAAAAAACAGTGAATTTGATTGCATTCAATTTCAATCAAATGTAATTGAATGCACAATCTAAGGTAATCGAATGTTTGATTGCACTTGAATGACTCCAATTTTTTTATATTCAATTTCATTAAATCGCCTAATGTAATCGAATCCAATCATTTGATTCGATTGGATGTAATTGTTTGATTTCATTCAATTGATTATGCCAGGCATTGACGACGACAAATTCTTACAGCTTTCAGATCTTCCAGTAGTTCTGGGATGCCAGCCAGCCTTTGATTTCCTCTTTGAAAATCTCTGTGCTGTAAAACTAGTGAGGTAATTTCTGGATTACCTGTACTGATTGCCTCTTGCAATACTAAAAATGCATTAAAAAACATTATTAACAAAACACTCATTTATCAAATTGTAACAAATAAATAAAAATAGAAAAATATAAATACATGTATAAATATAAATATATATAGAGGATATTACATGGGCGCACGGAGATACGAATTTTACTTTCGAGTGTTGAAAAGATCTATAAATCTAGATATTTTCAACACGAGAAGATAAAATTCATATCTCCAAGCGGCCATGTAATATTCTGTTTATTATATGATTATCAATGAAGTATGTTTTGGCTTTTTCAGGCAATTCATGTATTTTTGAATAGCCATCGCAATGGTGTTATTTTCACACGTGAAAATAACATGTTATTTTCACATGTGAAGCTATCAATTTTCCGAAATAGAGAAAAATAGATATTTCATTGGTAATTATATGATAAATATAAATAAATAATATAATGTAATATATTAATAGAAAATTTCTTTTAGCCACCATGGCCAAGCAAGCAATTTCAGCTTTACTTCAATCAGATGCAAGAATTACAAATGTCATATGAAAAAGTACAACGTTCTAATCTAGCAAGCAATTTTTTTCAGAATGAAACTAAAAGTATTTTCGTGTGTGATCTGAAAAATACTTAACATACCAAACGATGATGTAATGAGACGGATTCAGACTGAACATTGAATTTCTTTGCTTCATTTCAGTTCGTATTTCTTTCATACTCCATAAGTCTAAGGACAGATATTTATAAATAGGATAGAAATACTATATACATAAAGAATACCATTCCATCCATCCTTGTTGATAGCATTAGCATCACATCCTCCATGGAGAAGAGCCTTCACACAGTCAACGTAACCCAATGAAACCGCTAAATGAATGGCTGTTCTGCCTCTGGTATCTGTCTTTTCCTTGTCGTTCTGTATTCGGTGAAGATCATGAAAGATAATAAGGGAGAAACTAGAGAAAAATGTTATTATATTCTTACAGCTGAGAGAGCAATCGATCAAATGCGTGGACACTGGGAGTGACAACTTTTCGACTTCTCTTTTATATCGGGATAATAAGCACAACTTCTCACCCTGGCTAAAGCGAGTTCTTCTTCGATGGATGAAGCGTCTTTGTTCCATACGAACCAGTGAAAAGGATACTCAGAGAGGATTTGATCACAGGTGATTTGCGACGGTGGAGCGACCAACACATCTTTTCCCACCGTCGCCATTTTTTTTGCTGTATTAGTGTTATTTTTTGGGAACTACCGCTGACCGGACAGGGTGTGAGTAGGACCGAGAGGACTGGGCGCTATAAACAAATATTAAGGTCGCTCTTAGATAATCCCCGTGAAAGAAATTTTGCCAATAACTTTGTCCTGAAACTTTGCATGGACATTTATTATACTATGGACATTTATAAACTGCATTAAAAAGATGGGGTCGACATTCTCGTTTTTTCGTTAGATGCTTTCCAAATATGTCAAATTATGAGTTTCTTAGTGAAATGCGGTAGCAACCACGGAAGCTGTAATCAAGAATCTGTATTCACAATTAAAAGTGGGCCACAAGAGGGCCAGGGGGGCCAGGGGGCCAGGAGGGCCAGGGGGGCCAAAGGAGCCAGGAGGGCCAGGGAGTGCCAGGGGCAAGGGGGGCAAGGTGGGCAGGCCAAGGATGGCTAGGGGTGGTAGAGATAAATCGCCACAGGAATTCCAACTAGTACGTAGCCACGTAGCCATACAGCCTACCTTATTATCAATGGCTACTTGGCTACTTGCCTTGAAATCGCCACAGGACGCCCAATCAGTTAAATCGCCAGAAGAATCCCAACCAGGTACGTAGCCACGTACGCAGCCGTCCATGTAATCTAGATCAAACACAAATTCGCCAGTAGTGTTCATAAGGAAAAAAATCTTTATTTTCATTCTACTTTTGGAGAATATATACGAGCAATCTATGAATTGGAGCAAACATCTAGCTCAGTAGAAAGCCATTAAAATCGCCACAGCAAGCCTACTTTTGAAGAATATTCGAAAATCTGTGAATTTGGAGCAAAAATGACTCAGCAGGAAGCGATTACAATCGCCAGAGGAAGCCCAACCCACTCACACAAAAAAGTTTATTGTAGGCTACGCAGTAGATATCTAACACCAGGGTCATAGTATGGTTGTTCCGGTCTTAACCGCACCACCTTTTACCTTAAGAGCCATTTTTTTCCCTCTCATAAAAAATATTAGTTACATTATAAATAATAAAAAAATTACAAAAGTAAAAAAAAAGGACCACCCATTTTTAAAAACCAGACCTCTTTTACCCATCAATGATACCCATCAATGAAATTGAAATTACAAAGAAAGAAATTCAGCATTGCAAGCCAAAAACAAAAATAAGCATCAGTATGATGGAAATGTTTCCTCAAGAAACAATTTTAATCGATGTATACTCAAAGAATTAAAGAATGAAAAAAATATTTATATATATATTGTATAAAGAATACACAGGGGTGGATCTACGATTAAGAATTATAGGGGTTCAACTCAGAATCAACCAAAGTCTTTTAAAAGGTTCTGGTCTCTTTTACATCCTGTTTCAGTGTTGTCACGCCATGCAGTCCCTCACTGTGACAACACTTTAAAAATCAACCACACCCTAAATCCATTGTTTGATGTAGGTTCTTAATTCTTTGGAAAACCCAGATTCTTAAAGCCGGGGGCGGAACTGATATCAACAGGGGAGAACGGGGCCAAAATATAAACCCAGGATAAGTTTTTAATTACATGGATATATTGTAAGCACTCTATTTCCAAAAGAACAAAGCAACAGTAATCTACCTCTCTGAATTCAATATAATTTAGTATTTCATGTTTTGCATCGAAACAATGGAATTTAGGGCTTAGTTGATATTTTAAACCAGTTCAAATGCATGGGCTCAGTTTTGCATTACGATTCAAAACCTTGCCCTAGTGTTTAAAACTTTATAATATATAACACTATTTTCAAAATTTCCTGTTTTCATGTTGTGCTTTTGAACCTTTTTAGTAGTATGGAAGTAAAAGAGTTTCTGGGTAACAGGGAGGTGCACAGGTACCCAGTGAACCTACCCTCTAGATCCACTTCTGATAATAGACCCCTTGCATGTGACATCAAAGGAGCTCAATTTGCTGGACAAAAGAAAATAATCTCCTAAGAATTGGAAACCTATTGTTCTGCCTTCCAAATAGACCTCTTTAGCTTTGTATGCAAATTTCCCATTTCAGATCACATGACATTCCCTTGAGAATTGTTCTTTTATGACAAACATACTAAAGTATTTACACATGAAAGAATCAACTCGGACCAAGGCATCTCGTGAACTGAAATGTGCACAACGAACAACGAAGCTAAAGAGGTCTATTGAGCTGCGTTCCGACGTACTGCATCATGCATGCCAACTGTGTGTACATTATTGGTTGTCCACTGTGTTCACAGGGTTACCAAAGAACAATAATTCAAATAGGGTTCAGATAAAAAGCCACGCTCCTCATGATCATTTGTCATGTGATTTTGCAGTATCTATTTGTTAGATCATAATATCATGATACTCAAAATAATCCTAAATATCTTTGTTTAGCTCTATGTTTACTGTTTTTATGTATACTTTGTTTATAATATAACATCTATAGATATCCTAATGATTAAAAAAACAGACTCTAGTTCATAAGAAGCATTGACAAACAATGGAATACTAGAATCAAGCATCCATCATACGTGTGAGTTACTTCTAGAGCTGCTTCAACGAATTTTTCCCACATGGACTTCCTAAGACTAGACATGTTAAGACTAGTCGAAGTAAGATAAATGGGTTTGTGATAAATGTTCTATAAATCCTTTTTGGTTACTAATATAATCCGTGTTTAGTTGAGATATCTCCCTTATCTTGATAATAGATAAGCAATTGATGGTTATCACGTCCGCCATGTTGGATGAAGTTAACAAAAGATTCGTCATTAGTCTCTTGTGTTATATCATCCAACATGGCCAGCGTGTCTTTTGTATTTACATTCTCTTGGGAATGATTGAAAACCAGCAATATCTCCTATTACCTTTACCCTTGATTAATGGAGATCAGAAGACTTATGAAATCAAGCCTAGATTAATATACATATGGTTTGAAATGGGTTAACTTCATGCGCAAGTTATTCACCTTTTCAAAGTTCAAATGGTTATAATGATGTTGTGGAAAGACAGAACTAGACGAGTAAACATTCAACAACTAAACCATGGCAAGGTTGATTACTTATCTTATTTTGCTTCCAGTCAGATATGTCATGTAAAAGTATTCAGGAAATTCGAATTCTGTGTGCAAATGGGAAACACTCATGTGTCTAGTTGTACTCAACAACTCTTTGGATCTATCAATTATTCAGGTTCTCCAGAACTACGTAATACCAAAGCCATGTTTACTCAACAGAGAATGTAGTTACGAGTTGTTTGGCAGCCTTGGCTATGTCATATGCACACTGGATAACTTGTTGTGTAAGGAATGCCATGTCTACGGTGTTTCCAGGAAGGACTGCACTTTTGCATTCCACAGACAATCGCGATGCACTGTTGGCCATTAATTGTAACGAAACCCTTACAGCATCAGCATCTGGATTCTGACAGGCAAAAATAACATGGTTGATAAATTTTAGTATTAAGGACAGTTAGGATGGAGCAGGCGAAGGGGCTAGAATATGTATATACTGTATTAGAATATACATGTATTTGAGACATATGAGGAATTAGCATATACCAACTTGTGTACTTCCTAAGAACGCGCATGCTCATTGGTTAATTGTAGGTGAATATTGTAYGATATTCACCTCTGAATCTCGGAATATTGAGTCCGCAACAAAATAGGAAATTTGCCATAGGAAATTGAAAAAATGAAAGTTAATGCCATTCCTATCAATACTAAAAATGCAATGAAGTATGGCCTAAAAGTTTTGCTAAAAGTTTTGTGTGAATTTGTCATGCAGACTGCAAGTTTCTGTTTGTTTGTTTTTATTGAATTATTGTATATAAAAATAAGTTACTCTGTACACAAATTGGTATATACTATCTAAATATTCAGTACACACTATCCAGACTGTCCCATTTGTGTTATTTCTCATAATAATCTTACAAGCTTACCTCTGGAAATAACGAGGCCATGTCATTCACAGCAGAGTTTATTTTATTCGAGCAAGGAATAAAACTAAGAATAAACAACAGAGTGATTCATTGTTAGTATTCTCAACTGTGTCCTTGAAATTATCAAAAACCTCAATCCCACATGGAGCTTTTTCATTTTCGTAAAAGAAATTCTCACTAACCAGCTATGTTTCCCTGCTTGAGCTGCTAATAAGAGTTCTTGGATTTTCTTGGTGATTTGTTCGGTACATCTCACCACATCTTCTTGGGAGGGTTCAAATTCCCTGGCGGCAGCTTGAACTATTCCTTCTGCCTCACTCAGAACTCGTTCGGCTTCTTCGTCGATTTGTTGGTCAGACAGTCCTGTTATTGGGAAGGAAATAGAACAGAGTTCACTCATTAGTCAAAATTGTAAGAAACAAATTAAATTAAGATTACACTACAAGTACCACAAAAAAGGACAACAACAACAACACAACTACATGACAAGGAAAACAATGAGTGAATATGCAGAGTGTCTGGGCTTAAGATAACGACTGATCATCGGACAATGTCTGGCCACAATAATATTGTAACTTGTCCGGTCAAATCTTTGGGCCTTGCCAGTCATTTTGCCCAGTAATGTTAAGCCACAGAAATGAAATATAACTGAGCAAAACCTAATTTTCCTGGTCATCAGGGCCGACAACTGACCAGCCATTGCAAGCCCTGGGTGTATATTAAAAGATTTCAAGTTTTAATTAAAAAATCATGCAAACAAATGATCAAATAGCAAGTGGCAAGATTATCTTTCTCACCATTTTTATACGCCTTTTCATCTTCACCCCTATCAGGTTCCTCCTCATCTGGTACATTATCGTAAGGATTGACCTTTTTCTTCTTTATCTCACCATACATCTGGCTTGTACCTAAGGCGCTCTGATTCTGTTTAGCCCTATTCTTTAGTAGCTCTCCTGGACTTGCATATGGAGTGATTTCATCAATATCAACATGATCATCATCGTCTTCATCATCTCCAGCAGCCATGTTGTTCATTCTAAGCATTTCAGCATTCATGTATTCATGGGGACCATTTTCAAATGAAAACACTGAATCTGACATTTGTTCCTCTTCTATTCCTAATTGTTTTTGAAGATTATATTTGTCAATTCTCAGTCGTTGTACCTGAAATGACCAATAACACTGTTAAAACTTTTTGGTAGCACTGCATTGTAGTGATCAAGCTGCTAGCCTTGCCTAATACAATTGCGCATCATGGGGTTGAAATGCGGACAAGCCAAGCTAAGTGCACAGTGTCAGATCCAGGATTTTTCAAAGGGGGGTTCCGTTTCTTAAACTGTGTATAATTCTCTTTTGTTCAGTCGATGTTTGACAAAAAAATTGGTTCTAATCACCTAATTTACTATCTAGTGACGGAACTTAAAGGTAAATTAAACATTATAAAAGCAAATATCTATCATTTCGTGTTCAACATTATCTTTGTGGATACTTTTAAGCAAAATTTATATAAGACATATTTCTATTACCTAAAAGATC
The DNA here is from genome assembly GCF_009602425.1 of Actinia tenebrosa. The sequence continues at coordinate 117,770 of NW_022261028.1, read as the reverse complement.
AAACCTTCAAGGGGGGTTCCGTGGACCCCTTCGACCCCCCTGGATCAGCCAATGGCGCACATGCTAACAGGTTGCAACGGTTTTTTGTTATCTTGTTGTTTTCAATATGTGGAAAAACTATCCGGTTTTACAACTGTATGATATTGATCTAATTTTTCTTGTAACTGAAGCGTTTGTTTACAAGTTTTGTCTGCAAATCAATCCCACAAGGCTTTGCGACATCTATTTTAAGTAACAGTGGAAAATGCTTTTCATAATAACCATGAACCTTGCCCCTAGAATAATAATAAAATCTGCCCCTCTCCCTGAACAAATAGTTGATATAAAATAATAATTACCACTGATTGAAGTTCTTGTATTCCTTGGTTCATTGATGCATTAACTTGTAACAACTGTTGTATTCTTGCCTGCAGTAATGCAAACACAACAGGCTTTAGACAGGTTTGCAAATAATTAGAAAGTGCCATCATATCATGGCAAATGAGCTCTAGTCATTCTGTGGTCATCCACATCCTATATCACGGTATTAACTAAAGCAGTTTTCATATGACTGTGAAAAGCTCACAGCATGCACACGGTCGTGCCATGACAAGGGATACGCCAGATCAATCACATTGCTCAAGAATTTACTTCACCCAATCAAATACCTGGGACACGGTCACACCAAAGTCACAGCACTGACAGGCCAATCACATTGCATGCGAAAAAAATCAGCCAAATAATATTCTAGAAGAGATCAGGGTCACGGAACGGCATGCTTACGACACTATATTATATACCACATGTCATTCACTAAAGAATAAGATTACTTTTCTTCGTTTGAGTTGTATTCATATTTATGTGTTGTGCAACTATTAAACAAAGAAATGATACTCTGGGGAATGACACATGGTTTGAAATGGAGAACATTTACGCCCAAGCTAGAAAGGTCTGTTTAGTGTTAAGGGACACCATACCCTGTACATATAGTGCTACTATTATTTTATGCTGATTACAAAATTCTTACCTCTGCAGACGCTAATGCACACTTTAATTCTAAATAATTCTCCGTAGGTATTGTATCTTCTAAAACAAAACTTGTAGAAGTACTCTAGAAAGAGAATTAAACAGAATTAGTCATATCTTACGAAAAGGAAGGATAGATGGATAAAAGATTTGATGAATGAAGAAATGAATAATTTTAAGAATTGGGGTAGTTATTCAGTAATGAGAAAATGAGAAAAAAGTTTATCAATGAATAGATGGATGGATGAAAGATTTGATGAATGAATATAACAATCTGGATAGCTATTTAGTAATGAGAAAATGAGAAAAAAGTTTATCAATGAATAGATAGATGGGTGAAAGATTTGATGAATGAAGAAATGAATATAACAATCTGGATAGCTATTTAGTAATGAGAAAATGAGAAAAAAGTTTATCAATGAATAGACGGATGGATGGACGAAAGCTTTAATGCATGAAGGATCRGAATAGTCATCAGGTAATGAGCTGCTTCTAATGAGCAAATGAAAAAAAGAAAAAATCCAAACCTTTTCTGTGGAGCCTTTGGTTGATCTCAACATTGGTTCCTGTACAAAAGACCAAATTAGACGTTAATAAAGTTATCATCATCATYATTATTATTATTAAATGCTCAGCTCTTCATAACCTTAGTACTAAGGAATCAAGTGGCATAACCTTATTGCACTTATTCACACTTCAGAGATAGTTTTGCCTTGACTTTTATCAGCTCTGAGGATGTTTTATTTTATTTGAAAGTTGTAAAGTCATTATATTCATAAATTTTACTTATCAAAGGAGGTATGGTAGTTTAACTACCCTTCAGCAAGGCTGATAGGCAGGCAAACACTTTTTCATTTCATTTCTCAAAAGGAAAAAGTCCTGGTGCTCTTAACATGGACAATGATAATGCCGGTGGGGTCGGTAAGAGTTGAAGTCTAAATACTGAACCTTTTGTGTAGTATTCTCCAGCTCATCATCTGAAGCAACCTCATCATAATCATGTGACATACGCTTGTCTTCCTCTATTGGAAACATGCCAGAGTCCATTACACTACCTGCCCAAAACAAACACCAAATATTGTGATAAGAATAATATATTATGCATTATTAAGTATGTGTTTTTTGTTCTTGGTAAATTATTTTTTTAACTCTTATGTGTCAATGTTTCTCCATCTGGAGCTCTGAATTTTTTTCCTGGAGAGAAATTAGCTTGAGAAAACATAATTTAGATCTTTTATATATTTTAGGTCCTTCTGCAAGTACCGCAAACCCATTGTATTATTGATGCCTTGAATCCAGGAGTTGCTTGTTTCGTTATTCTAATTTCCTCTTTTGTTTACCATCCTGAGCAATGAGTTTAAGCCCGCATACACTGGAGTTTTAAGAGTCATCAGTTTGTGAGCTCCGCATTTTAACGTATAACTTAAAATCTTTTTTTGAATCTATTGAATTACATTTTTCTGATGTTTTTCTTGATGAAGTGTGCAAATAATGCAAAGCTTTCGTTATATCTACACTGTACCTGGACCAAGGTCAGGATTGGAATCTTGTTCCCTTCTTCTGGCATCATTTAAAATATCCAAGATAAGAGTTGCAAGTTCTTGTGCATTGAACAAGGCTAGCTTTTGTCTTCCCTGAAGTTAAACAAGATAAACATATTATCAGCCAGGTAGCAGGGTTTTCTCCAAGGGTCAGAGATCGGATAATCCTTGGGTAACTGAGCAATAGCTAAACCCACAAGGGTTTGTCTCTGGGTTCTCCACATTTCCTAATTCAATTAAAATATTCAATGTAAAAATTAATAAACATTCAATGTGCTGTAAGTAAAAACACAGTACAGTGTTTGGATATTCTTTTTTTTTTTGTTCATTTACACAGACTTCGAAGGGAAGCATGGGTGGCACAGCCGTGAGAGTGCTCGCCTCTCACCAATGCAACCCAGGTTCGAGCCCTGCCCGTCTCAGTGTCATATGTGAGTTGTTTTTTGGTTCTCTCCTGTGCTTCAAGGGTTTTCCAGGTTCCCCGGTTGTCCTCCCTCCGTAAAAATCAACTTCCAAATTTTAATTGGAATCCAGCGGAAGAAGAGCCAATCCACTGTTAATCCCATTATTTATTATTATTTAATTAATTATTAACTTCTGTACAAGTATATTTATTTAATAACAGTTTTCACACAATTAACCAAAATTTCCCATTTTATTCAAAAAAATCTTCTTTGGGTCTTTTTTTAATTTCTCACCTGATTTCTTGTTGATGTAAAGGCAGGATTAACAGGCAAAAATGGCACAGTGGTTGTATCATTAACAAGAGCACTATGGTTCTGATTAGCCAGCCATACTGGAATGAATTAAATAAAAAAATAAATCTATAAATAATAATGATAAAAATAACGATAAAATTAATATAAACACAATAAGAAAGCATGAATGTTTACTGAAAATACACTGTGCATAATGACTCCATTGTGAAGCCATCATGGAACTTTTGGCGATACAACAAAAATGCTTCTGATTGGTTAATGGTAACAAGAAGTGTGTGCGCGCGATCTCCTGGAAATGTCAAGACTGAGACTTACTTGCATCACATTCCCTTCTGTCTACTTCGTCGTACACATCAGCAGCAAGCTCTTCAAACAAATGATTGCTTAACTGAATAGGAAAAACAGCATTGATCAAAATCTGAATTACACTGTAAGATACAATGTGTGGTTCTTCAAAAAATGTCCATACACCACCATGGAGAAACTTCGAAACCCCCCACCCCTCTGGAATATCCAATTTTCTTCCATACAAACCTTCTAATTTTGTATTTCCTTTAACCCCCTCCCAGGGAATTTCCGATTTCCTCCATGGTAGGCATATGGATAATTTCTAAAACTACACAATATTTGTAAAAATGTTGTTTGGGGTATCTCGAGCCAAAGGCCACTTATATTGTATCTAAGTATTTAATACTACTTTACTTTTCAGCATGACAGTCAAGGGATAAAGTACTTGTACTTAAAAAAAAACAGTATAAAGAGGAAATTTTATAGAACTTACTGCTTTTAACTTTAATTTTGCTTTTTGGGCATCTTGTGATAAATCTAAACAACTAAAATCATGAAAAACAAAATTTAGGACAACTTTTTAGTTATTAGTATTTATCTATTCTGAGGTTGAGGGAAGAAAATGGTTGAAAACTTTGGCATCTTGGCAGCTAGTGCATTGTTGAACTGTTCTACAAGAAGAAATAAACACCATCTTGGAAATAATTATGTCCCCTTAGACAGTCCCATCATGCAATACAATGGTAACTCAAGTTTTCCTCAACCTCAGAATGGCTGATGACACCATCTTGGAAATATGTCCCCTCAAATGGTTCCACAATGCACTCAATGGCAACTGGATCCAGTTTTTTCCTTGACTTTGAAATGGCTAATTGATGGTTGAGAGAATATCACAGTTACTATGCATGGCAGTCCATCAGATTCAGCGTACATCCATATTAACTAGGTAGGATTATCTGGCTATCTCTTACCTATTTGCCATGGTTGGGATGAGATATCTCACACCTGTAGGATGATCTAAGAAAAAGCACAAATTATTGAGCAATATCAATCTCCATCGTCATCACTAACATCATGTGATCATCATCATTATTATCATCTGATCATCATCCGCATCTTATCATCATCATCATCTCATCATCAACATAATGATAATAATAATAATAATCTAATAATTAAATCAATTCAATAGGCTCTTACCTGGTTTTCTTCCACATAAGTAAAAAGACAGCCTATCAGTCAATTCATACTGCATCTCAAACAGTCTCTGTGCTAAATCTCTGTTCCCTGCTTCACTGTAGAATTGTTGAACATTACATTCAATTTGTAACATAGTTAAAGTTAAAAAAAAAGGAAATTGGATGGATGGATGGTTGGGTGGGCTGATGGGTTGATGGGTAGATGGGATACAGGGATGGGTGGGCTGATGGGTAGATGGGATACAGGGATGGGTGGGCTGATGGGTAGATGGGATACAGGGATGGGTGGGCTGATGGGTGGATGGGTAGATGGGATACAGGGATGGGTGGGTTGACGGGTGGATGCGTAGATGGGATACAGGGTTGGGTGGGTTGATGGATGGATTGATGAGTGGGTGGGTTGATGGATAAATGTATAAATGGATAGATGAATCGATCGATGATTGATTTATTAGGTGGATGGATGGATGGATAGATTGGTGGGTAGCTGGGTGGCTGGCTGGCTGAAATGATAGATTGGTACAGGAAGGTGGTTGGATTGGTATGTAGATGGATGACTGGGAGGATCAGTGAGCAGATGGCTAGATAAGTCAGTGAGTGAAAGAAGGATGGATGTGTACGTAGGTGGCTGGGTGAAAGGAGGGAAGGATGGGTGAGTAGGTAATAAGGTGGGCAGATAGGTGGCTGGATGGGTAGGTGAAAGGATTTGAATTGAAATCAGATTTGAAAACCTTAAGGATCTGCTTCATTTTATTTTGTTTAACTAAACATTTTAATCTATCAGAAGTAAGAGAGTCTACCTACATTGCATAATCCATGGGTGTTTTTCCATTAACATCTAGTATTGTAGGATCTGCTCCATGTACTACTAGCAATTCAACCTGTAAAGCTTGTCCTGCGCTGGTAGCTATGTGTAATGGTGTGTTACCCTTTTCCTGGTGAGATAAGAGAAAAGCAAAACTATGGTTATCAATTAATTAATTAATTGATTGATTAATTAATTGATAATAACAATAATAATAATATTTCATATAGTGTCAATTCCAAGAGTTCAACAAAGCTTCAATTTTAATACATTATATCCACATAGTAATTGAATACTTCATTCAATGAATTCAAATGGCCCCATCCACACTATGCCAGATAAATATGAATCCAAAATTTTCACACCGAAACCGTTTCGCGTCCACACTAGTCCGATCAGAGGCAGCAAAAACGTTCCATTGCACATCTGAGCATGTGCATTGAAGCTGAAATTGAGTCTGCTGTGAATTTTTAGCCTTCCCGCCATGTTCCCATGACAATCATGACATCATTGTATCCTCGGATAGGAAATGTTCTCCGTCCACATTAATACAGTTAGCTGGTGTTTTCAAATTGTTCCATGGAGACCATATCCGAAAAAAATTGTTTTCAGTGAAGAATTGTTCAGGATTCGCCCGGACTAGTGTAGACGGTAGGCCTAACCGAATAAATAAAAATTTGGATTCAAATTTATCTGGCATAGTGTGGATGAGGTCTTAGTATTTTAAGATAAGTTTTTTTTTTATAAAATTTTATTGACAAGCAATAATTATTATTTACTAAAGTATTTTAAGATAAATAAAAAAATTAGTATATATATATAATAATATATTAATAATACAGTTTACATGTACATTCATTTAAATTGAAAAATTTGAAATAACAACTTACTATTAACTAATAAAATTCAAATAAATACAGTGGACCTCAATGAAACTATCGATATTTTCTCCAATATTTCCAAGGGTAATGCCTGGACTTGAATATAAATAAAAAAAAGTACTTACAGGGTGTATGTAGTTTGGCTGTGCTCCATTTGATAAAAGTCGAAGACTTGTCTCCAGGTTTGATGTTCGAACACAAGAATGAAGTTGCTGAAATGAAAACAATAGATAGTTTCTGATACAGACGAACTTTATGTGAATAATGGGTATTATTAATGTGGTTTATTCTGCACCAATAGAGGCTTTGCACCATCACGTGGTGGCAGCCATGACAGGAGGCAGGAACAATGGAACCTGGTCTCATGTGATTTACATGAGAAAGAATTCAGTCTTCCAGTGGGAAAAGATTCTATTGTTGTGCCTCTTGTCATGGCTGCCATCATGTGATGGTGCAAAGCCTCTATTCTGCAAACTCCTTAGTTATGAGCTGCACCCTGAAATTTGGTTTTTCACTGCCATCAATCAAAAATATTCAGTTGGTACCTTTTATGTTCTTGACTGGCGGCAGTAAAAACCAATTTAATAATAAGCCCTTGAAATGTCTGAGTTTGTAGAATATCAAAAAATGCAGTAAAGATTTTTTTTTGTAACTTACAAGAGTATAATCTATAGTAGCAGCATCATCATCTTTACTTGCAAGCCGATGAACGAACTGAAGAGCTTGGTATTTGGCCTTGATAAAGTTATATTTTGTTGGGCTGTAATTCAATCAGTGGGAAAAAAACTTTAGTTGAAGCAAGCAATAAAAATGAAGAGACAGACTGTGTTTTGCGAGCCTGGTTTATACCAGTGGCTAACGAATCTGTGTCCCCATTTCTTGCACAAAACAACATTTAATGGAAAAATGTTCTTAGAGAAAAAAGTTTGATATTTAGATACTGGGAAGTGGGATTTGTAACAAAAACAGGTGGGAAATGGGATAAGCACCCCCTACCCCTCCCCCTCAGGAGTACCATAATTTAAACCCACAACTTCAGTGACAAGAGGAGAAATTTAGCAGTGCACATCAACCCTGTTTCCTTTTAATGATTTTTAAAAAGTCAAATGTAGGATTTCTAAGGCATCTTACTGTACGATATCTTTAGGATTTGGTTTTCTGATCCCTCCTCTGCTTTGTCCATGTTCTATAGAAGGCGCAGTATAGTTATGTTCCCAGATAGAATTAGCTCCATTATTAACCAACTGAATTACCATCTGAAAAGAAAATATTTATATATTTGGAGTCATTTTGAAACAAAGTATATAATGTCCTCGTTTAGGGAGGGTGACACGTGACCGTAGCCAACTAAGCACTGATAAATTTGTGGCCCTCCATGTTTACAGTTGATTTCATAAAACCTTGGCCACTCTGTGTCTGAAGTTCGTTTGCAAGTTCACAACTTTGTAATCAATTTCACTATGAGGTTCCGACGGTTGTCGGCAATCTTTCAAACTGATAATACAGTAGCTTCTAAAACTCATTAAATCTACTGTTCAAAATCAATAATCGAAGTGCATTTTATTGCAACAAAAGGAATTTGACTCTGTACATTGTCTAGAATACAATTTTCATAAAGTATATGGTTTAAAGAAGCAATTCCGGTAAATATTTGAATTCTAGACATAAACAAGTCACGGTTGATTGAACCAATTTCACAAAAATTTCCAAGTTCAGGACCAACTTGGAGAACTTGGGAACTAACTTCAGAATTAAAGCGTCCGAAGTTTTGTGAAACCAACTGTAACGTCTCTGAGATGAAACCACATTTTTAGGTGGTTATCAGAGCCGTAGCAAAGGTATAACCATTTGCAGATATTTTTTGAGCAGGGGGCACAACTTCAGAATACCTGGCCTAATGATATGCACACATTAATCCCCTATTATTATTCTATTGTTATATCTTTTTTAAAAGATTTGCTTCATACTAAAAAAAGTGCATGGCTGGGTATTCTGAAGTTGCTTCTTTTTGATGAATTCTATTCGTTATCCAGATGATGAGGCAGTAAGCCGTGTGTCATCTATTAATTTATCTAGACAGTAATAATCCACTAGAACAAGGAAAACCTTATAAAGCAAATTCCAATTAAAGTGACAAAATTAATTCTTATTGTCATTAGTTTTAATCCCACATTAAGCTACATATTTTCTCCTATGACCTAACGTTTTAGATATAGGTTAATAACATTTAAGTACAGCATTAAGTGATATTTTTACAGAAGAACTTGAATCGCAGTTATGATTCGAAACTGTTTTCGTCAAAAGTTCCGTTTCAGCTGAATGTATTTATTGAAGCGAACATAGAAAACCCAAAATGGGCAGTGAAGATGATTTCCGTGATAGATGGACGCCGTCCATTCAACATAGTACATTCCATAACTAAATAAACAAAGAACTAGGACAAGAATTTCGCTAAACAAAAATAAAACAAATATTAATTAACTGAGTTGATGAGAGTGAATCACGCATGCTGTTACATTTGATAACAACAAACGCTTTCTATAATTCATTAAGCATGACTTTAAAAACGAGGGGGCGAATAATTGTGCGAATAATTGTGCTTTAAGAGAAAACTATAAGCTTAAAATTTATAAATTGGTCTAGAAAATTCATCGAATCAAACCTTCACCCTTGACCTCATATCTTTAGAAGTTTTCACATTGTTTTATATTAAAATATTGGCATAAGCTTATGCTCGACGACAACTCCAAATGTAATCACACACTTCCTCCTACGCCGTCGCCATTCCAGTTACAAAGAACTACCTCTGTTGCTCGTCAGCTTATTTAGACAAAGCCTTGTGAGTGATATTTTTTATCTTACCGTAAGAAGATTCGGATGCCATACTGAGTGTCGAAGGTGTTTGACTTGTGAAACATGTCGTCCAAGACTTCTGTGTACGCTACAACACTCATCGCAAATCAACACACAGCGATTCAGAGATGCCCATTCTGGTCCTAAAAACCAAATAACAATAGGCTCTCAGTATCACGAAAATATTTTTGAATAAGCGACGAGGAAGCACAGTAGAAATGTAGTAAGTTGAACATCCGTGTTTTCCAGTGACAAGACAGTTCGAGGATTAGACTTGGTTTTCTCACCTGGGGCGCTACAGTCAGCACAGATATCGGTCAAAGCTCGTAACTTCGGCCTCGATGTCATCTCCTTCTACATCAAACCCCACTTTTTTGGACAATTCAGTATTTTTTCTTCTTCTTAAAGCGGTATTTTTTGACCAACTTCCATTGCAAAATATTTGATTTGCCTCACTGAGGCCTGTGATGTTTTTGATCAGCAAAGAAACAACCTGTCATGCGCAATGGTTATGACTATCATGCTTAGCGGCCTAACAGGAAGTATTGCGGCAGGAAGTGACGTCATTTAAACAATACTCCTTTAAAACACTTTTTTTTCTTTTTGCTCTCTTTTTTCCTCTCTTTTTTATCATTCAACGATTCCTTTCGCTACCTCTCGTTCTGAGCTAGGCCTGCGGGTTTTATATGTAAAGAGCTATGTCCCTAACGCGATTATCAGCTTTTTTGGTGAAATTCTTTAAATGGGAGTGGCATGAGAATGACGTCATTTTAAGCTTTACTTCTCTCTTGCTCGATATGCCGGATAGATTTAATGGAAATAAAACCGAGAATCGATTGAGATTTAATGCTGTTGCTTCTGGTCAGATTGATCTACATTTCCTTGATCGGCAATGAGTTGTAAAATAAATCGCTAAAAACTGGAAATTGGGAGGGTTGTCGGTTAGGTTGAGTTTGGGTTTATTCACACGCAGTTGGCTTCTATCAGTCCTTTTCTGTGATATGACAGTTCCGGCTGAGGTTAAGTAACGACTATTCAATCAAAGCATTATTATTGCAACAGTAATGACAAAAGGGTAAATTTTACACCGTGAAAATATGAAAAAGCTTACTGACGTTTCGGACGCTAGTCCTTCGTCGGAGTAGTTGCAAGTAGTTCAATTGCCAGCAAATAGAGCGAAGACTGGTACATGCATGTTGAGCAGCGTGATGTTGACGGCACGCAGTCGGCGATGACAAGGAGTGAAGAGCGATGAGCCTCGCCTCGACAACTGCAAACCAGGATCCATCCCAAACTCGCATTTCTGATGAGGTGTCAGTTCCTTGTGCTCCTAGAGTCTTCCAGCCGCCGGCTCATTTTAAGTTTGCTGGACAAAAGAATCAACACTTGAATTGCTCTATTTCAAAATTAATCGTCTATGAGAACATGATTTTAGGATTTTTACTTTTTCATTTATTAAAACAGGACCACACTTCCAGACATCGAGTGCTGAACCGTCGTATGGCAGCGCGAAGCATTTACGACTACGCCGGAGATTTCGGCCCCGACAAAGCTATCCGAAGAATTACAGACTGATCAGGAAGTTCGACCGAAGCCTAAGGGAGAGGCTAGTCGGCCCCTAGACCGTAGATGATTAACCCATTGCTATAATTAGCAAACTCAAACTTTTGATTGTGACGCTGATGGCTTTGAACGCATACTCGATCTTTTCCATGTGGGATGCGAAACTGCGCACTGACTTAATTGTAATCTCGCTATATAGCTATCTGTCTTCTTTTCTCCTTTTATTTAAGAGTTATTTTCTGTAATTCATAATGTAAACTTAGCTTGTGAATATGTGTGCAGAATAAATTCAAGCTCTGCACTGCACTGCACTGTAACATGAAGTACTCGCGCAGGGAAGGAACAACCGTTGAACCAATCACCGTGCGCAACCAATATCATCCAATCAGGATGCTGGGATACTGCAGCACACTAGATCGTTCCACCGTCGCAGACGACACTGCGCACAAACCGTGAAATGCTATACAGACGGCAATGACATGCGGTTACCAAAAAAAACTCTAAGAATTATCGAGGTGGGAGCGGAATACTTTTTGCTCATTAATTCCAGTATTTATTATTGATTTATAAAAAAAAAAAAAAAAAAAAGGAAAAGAAAAAGAAAACGTTTTAAACATTCTGCATTATTTATGAATCTTTTTAGAAAATCCTTAATTGTTGCACTCAGGTTTGAATCATGTAAAACGGCAGTAACCTCGAGAACCTGAGAACCTATATTACATACACCGAATCGAAATGTATGTGGCGAACAATTTGAATAACAATTGTATTGCACTGACTTACGACTGACTATAGCCTCTCATACACGTGAAAACGTTTCTATTATATTGAAGAGGCTAGTCAGTCACTAGTCAGTGCAGAACAATAGTTATTCAAATTGGTCGCCATAGGCAATTAATTCGGTGATATTCTCATAGGCGTATCCAGAAATTGTTTTAATTGGAAAGTATGGTTATGAGGCTTGTTGAAAAAAAGAGGCAATTTTTGCACGGATTTAGTTATGCCTAGATTTTGAACTTTCTTTATCGCACACGGGGAGGGGAGGGGGGGGGGGTTGCAAACTGTTATCGCGGCACTTGCATATACGAACCGGGTTTGTCCCCGCCCAGGCTGATTTTTAGATGATTAAAACCGCTCATTACCCCAATAAGATTGTGAGCCAAAGAATATACAACGTTCAAATTAATAAGAGAAAATACGCCACGGAATTTTCGTTAAAAATGCCAAATTTTTGCCTGTATATTTACTTATTTTCAAGTTACACCAATATGATTTTTTATTTACACGAACAAAGTTAGAAAAGGATAAATACAGCAAACAAATGTATCGATCTAGAAGAGCATCGAAACCAGCGATTGCAATTAGCGTGTGTAACCATAGTTAACTATGGTGTAACAAGCCGGTCTAACCACGGCTTTAATAAGCAATTATATAAAACACACTAGAATTAAGTTAGTATTTTTATTACGTTACCGTTTCGTTATCCTAAAACCCTACGTTCCGCCACTAAGCGCTGTATAAATCATTCATGCCGGTCGGTTCGTAGGTCAATTAAGATTCAACCTATGTCATTAACATTTCTCAAACTGTTCTTTCTAATCTGTTAAAACTTGTCGAGGTTATTCGATGATTTAAAAAACAAATAGAGGAAAAAGAACAACAAGAAAATGAAAATGACAAAATATTGCCGGCACTGAACTAAAGTGGGAATAGAATACACTAATTAAACCTCTTTACGTCAAAAGAATATTTTTAGTTTACCAATGATTAGAGTTAATTGCGAAGGGCAATTCAAGGGCTAAATTAGATCGTTGAAGTATGATATATAAAGCATCTCTCGATGAAGCGATGACATGGGCGGCAGTTGGTCTGAGAAAATGTATCATTTCACTCTTTTATTGCTCTAAAGCATCACGATCTTATCACGTACAGCTACTGTAAGGAATGCATCATCATTTTTCCTCGCTCTATTCCGCCTTATACACTGTAACTTCGATTTAAAATCTCAAGGCTTATCCCTGACTTATCTTATGGGATTTAATCATAGCTAGGTTGCTAAATTGTGGCGGTAGTTTCAGCTGGAAGTGAAGCTAGAATTTTTAAACACTCAAGTCGACGACCGCATTTGAAAGGTGAGTATCCGTCTTTTTAATCTTAAGTGTATCATGCTTGAAGTTGACGAGCGTATACGAAAATATTTTTTTCTTTCTAAGTCCCAAAAGAATTTGTTCATTAAAGGCCAGAATGCATAGTACACGATCAACAATGCAAAAAGGGTCTTTCATGTAGAATAGCCATTTCATGTTAATTTAAGCAGAGATGCCGCCGTACGACGTAAACTCGATCTTATACAGACGAATTAATGACTCATACACACAGGCAAGAAAACTGTTGGGGATTTAAACTTTATTTATATATACATTTTTTTCTTCGGCAAACGACTAAATGAATAGACATACAGTATTATATATTAAATATCATGTATTAAATTTAAATTCAAAATTTAAATGTATTTAAAGATTTAATTTTTATCATTATTATTATTATTATTATAACACATGACATAGAAGAAAGTTTAAGCTAAAAAACATTTAAGTCTCGTTGAAACTAAAGCAATATCAATAGTAAATAAAAAGCTCTTAATAAAGCTGATTTTACAATTTTTATGGCTCAATAACACATTGAAAAGCGTGTTGGAAAGAATACACCGTTTTCTCAAGGTTGCGTGCGCATCCAACTTGAAGGGCCACAAAACTGAAAAACGCAAATTCAGTAAAATTGAGAAGACAGTTTTACATTTAAAGAGGAGAAAGTCAGCTTTATGAACTCTTATCGAAAAATATTCTTAGCAATGCCTGATAATACTCATGTTCTGGTTTCGTTGACGTCAAGTTCCATAAATTTGGATGCGCACGCAACCTTGAGAAATGGGTCTATTCCATTTACAACCATGTTTGAGATATCAAAATTTTAGCACAGTATCCAGGCTCTCCAGAATAAATTTATTGTTGTTAAGTAGTAAACTGAATAGAGTTTCTACCAAAATGTTCTTATTATTGTCGAAAGGTAGGAACGTTGTATACACTGTACATTTTTTTAGTTTTACTAACTATATGTATTTGCATTGGAGATCCACGTGTTTGTACCATATACATAAAGTACCATACGACTAAAGACTCGCAATTAAGTCTGAATTTAAAAAAATATCGAACTTGGGTCTGAGTAGGGCCAGGATGTCGTATTTTATTTCTTGCTTATGTTATTCCTTCACCAGCTGCGGCGGGCAGTGATGGTGTGAAAGCCGGATTAACTATTGTTTATGGTAATATTTTGTTGCTTTCAGCAGGTGGGAAAATTATTGCCAAAACATCTCAATTAAACAAGTCAGTCCTCTAGAAACTATGGATCCTTAAATTAAAAAGATTAGAACGGAAATTGAAGAAATTGTGTTCTTGGGTATGACAAGCGAAATTCTTCTGTTAAACCATCAGTTCAGATTATCTATGTGTCGGGGGATTTTTGTTTTTCATTCCAGATTATCTATTTTATTTGTCTAGGGTCATTTTCCTCCGCTACACACTTAAGATACATGGGGAAAATTAGCAATACTGAATTTTGCGGTTAGAAGAACAGGTGAAGGTTGCAATTGAGATGATGAGATTAATAGGAAAAAAGCTATATTTTCTATCGACAATCGTGGTACTCAACTGAGCAGAATAATCAAGTTTTACCTTTTTTCAAATTAGTTTCCAGTTTAAAAAAGACTTGAGATCGGCAGGTGGTGTCGAGAGTTAATTTTTTCGAGCTAGCTCAGTAATCAAGATACTTATGAATAACTCAAAAATCGCCTCACAAATAAACGCCGATATAATCTATCGTATGTAGAATTTTCAATTTAAGGCCCATGAAAATCATTAGTTGTGTCTACAGTCTCAGGAAATTATAGGTTGACGACCCAGAGCCGCCAAATATTTTGCTGGGCTTGTCGCTATATCATCCAATTATTAATGCCATGTTTGTAAGCACACCCAAATTGCTTTGTATCCCAGAAAAAAAGTGGTAGTTTTTCCTCATTACGAGCAGCTAAAATGCCGATCGATTTTTTCCATCAGCTATCAGTTTAATAGTTTGTCGTCGTTGCAAAGGGTATCTTGCCAACCCGTAAGCATGCATCATACAATACAATCGGTCATTTGAGGTCCGTTTTCCTGAGGTTGTCCAGCCTTGAAACACTTTCCAATATAATATGCTTGAAAAAACGCCAACACTCCGACGAGTCCAATGACAAAAGCTACAAAAACAACAGTCGCCGCTCCTGCAGTCATCCCTTTGCGATCCTGATTCAAATTTTACTCCAAGTTCCTATCACATGCACTAGCTGAGGCTTGACTGAACAACGCTAATGAAAAGAAATTACGTCAGTAATAAAATGATTATCTTTTAATAAACTTTATATAGGAGTTCTGAATTAACAAAAAGCGTCATTCAATGAGTAATCCGGCAGGTCGTTTTTGGTATTTATTGATATCAGCTGACTATGAATATTTAGAATTGTACCATATCATCACGTGGACTTGAACTGCGAGCGTGTGGTGCATCGTGGGATTAATTGGCCTTACAACAAACTTTTTCTGAGCAAATTGTCATAAAAGCTCGTCATTCAGTTTCTTCTAAAATAAAAAACTACCTTAAAAATTCTGAAGAAACGTTGTCCAACAGATTCCATTGTTACCAACTATGTTAGAAACTATTACACTTGGGTCCCCTTTATCATTTGGCTTTCATTAAATTCATCCTATTTTTCGCGATAAAAGCTGAAAACATTTCATTGAAAAAGCAAAATTGTATTTAGTAGTATTCACCGACCTAGACCTGGGTTTATTACTTAACGGGTTTTTTTTCAAATGGTTATAGGTACGTATCAAGAACCAGCAGATTCCCCACCTTATCCCCCACCCCTTCCCCCTCTCCACCGGTACACCGTGCTGAATGAATAAAAACGAAATGTCGTTAATCGAGCACAAAGTAGAACTCTGAAAACCTTAGTAATTGAAAAAAGATTCAGTTACAAACTTAAAAGTAAATCATATAAAAATTTACCGAAATGGAGTAAAACCTACGTATAAGAACCTAGATTTTTCCAAGTCAGCCTCAACAGGTTCTTATATAAATGATGCTTAACTTGAAATCAGGCTATCTAGGTTTTTAAATGGGTTCTTAATTTTTGGTAAGAAAAAGAGTGCTTGTATTGGTGGGCGTGGCATTTTGTACATTAAAGATTTCACACATTTTCATGCTATTTTATTATATGTATTTTATTATTTACAAGAAAATAAAACAGATTGACCGTTTATATTTGGAAATTATGAACCTACTTTGAGATTTCAGCCTGAAATGGTTCTTATGTGAAGGGTGCTTAAAATGAAACTTTCAGCCTGACAGGTTCTTAGATTGTGGTTTCTTATTTTTTTACTGTAGTAGAAAACTAACCTCTGCCTCCCCTCCCTACCCTTCTTCAGCTCTATTAATGAAATAACTTAACTGTGATTGGTCAGTGAGGGGGATTGCATTCAATGTCGTACCCAGAGCCCATTCCTCTTGGTCATCACTAAGCAACGAGTTTCTCGGTGCTGACCAAGAGGAACGTGGTCTCTGGAAACGATATTGGTTTATATTTTCAAACGCAGTCAAGATATTATGGTCAAAATCTACAAAACAAAAAAAGTCAATTAACTTTTTGACAGCAAGTTCTTGGAGATTGTTTCCCAGACAAAAGATGATATTTCAAAACGAATTTCTGTCCGGCCTGGAGGACAAGCTGTGAATGAAGATGTTCCGAAGAATGCTTCAGTCATGAGAAAGCTTACACCCGGTTTATTATTATCATTATTGGGCATTAATTATTTCTTGAGGGTCTATAAAAGTGTCATTCCTTTTTTCTTGTCTCTTCAGACTGAAATCATATTTCTCCTAAGAGACACTGCCTTTGTTAATTTGACATGCTATCAAGCCTTGTCAACACTATTCTTTATCATTTCTCGGTCCTTCTGTTTCACTTACTGCTAATGACTCCGTTTCCAAGAGAAACATTGATCGTTACTAAAGACAGCAGCGCCGAGCCGATGATAGAGTTCGAAGATTAGGAAATCCCCAATCAAAAGGTAAAGAAATAACGTACGATTGAAATATAGTCCTATTAGGTAGAAGTAGATACAATCGAAAATTCAATTTCCATTTTTTAATTAACGAGCCAGTGAATACAAAGTCGAAGTAATGAAGATTGTGTCCCTACGAGTAAAGATGATTTTTCACCAGTAAGATCAATATCATGTCTGGGGAAAAAATATTTAGTTTTCTATTTCGTAATCTCTTCGATGTAAAATAGCATAGAAGGAAAGTCAACATAAGATCTTGTGATATCAATATAGAGAGTTAACAGGATCTTTGTAATAATTCCTCTTAGTAGGAAGTATTATAGCATTATTTGTTCATTTTTTAAATATTTGGGTTTTGAAGTACCTTCAGTTTCCATAACGCTAATTTAATTTAAAAGTTTAAAAAAAAAAACAATTCTATAGTTAAGTTTCAGTTTAGTTAAAAATGTAAAAAGCGGAGTTGATTCAATTCTGTGAATTCAGTACCTAAATTTTTTAGTTTTCGTACTTGTTTCTCATAGAACACTTTGCGTTGGAGCAGTACATGTATAACGATTAAAGCAAAATCTTTTCCTTCGGTTCTGAAAACCCAAAAAGTTACATTCTACAGACTGACGCACTGACTGATCCTGGGTATATATTGCCACTGAAATTTTAACGAAAGCTGCAGCTGTATGTAAGCTAAGGCTAAGAAAATCACTGCATATTCATCCAGTCAGTGGATTGTATACAGAGCGCCGGATTCACACTCCTACCGTAATAAACTTGTATGTGAGGTTTCTAGTCATGCCGAGGACATGAAAATATAGACTCTGTAAGTAAATCTAAAAATCAATTACTTAAAACGATTTGGGTAATTTTTCTATTATTGAAAAACAGTTATACTCCAACTATCACTCAAGAGTCATTGCTTGCTTCTTTTGTCATGTGTTGTGCCGAGGTTGTTTTAATGACATCTTGATGGAATTGAAATTTATCTTTGAGCTTTTAAATAAAATAAATAAATAAATAACATGACTGCTTCGGCAAACAACAATATTTGTCTATAAATATCCATAAGTATTCAGTTGTGATTGGCAACGAACGATGGCGA
This sequence comes from Actinia tenebrosa, assembly GCF_009602425.1. The sequence goes on along the minus strand of NW_022261028.1, from coordinate 99,668 downwards.
ATATATCGAGATCTTTATTTTGCGCAATACAACACTACAACAAAAAGACTATATATATTGTTTTTCTTTATATAATTATGCGGCCTAAATTGATATGAAATAATTACATGAAAAGGCTGTGTGAAAAATGAAGTTTTTTGAAGGTTGTTATGGCAACAGGACGGTGAAGTCGGTGTTTGACATTCAAATGACGGGGCTTTTAGCAGCTGCGCCAGCGAGTCATTCTCATTTGAAACCTTTTTACTTATATAAATTTATCTTGTCCTATATATAACTTATTTTCACACACACAAAAAAGCATTTTCTTTTTAATACTGAAATTAGTCTCTTTTGGATGAACTAACGACGAGCGTTTTAACGGAGAACTCTATTAATATTTATTTCAATTCAATATTTCCTGACATCGCGTCTGCAAAATGAATATGGAAATTCAAAAAAATTAGGCCTTCAATGCGTTATTGATATTTGCAAAACTTGAAATTCCAATCCAACGTTTAATTTGAATGAAATTATTGCTTTTTAAATAACCCTTTGGCAGATTCTTAATGGTTCCTGATAAATCCACACCTATTTTTGTCCTTTTATTTCGCTGTATTTTGCATTTGAAATATAAAAACTCCACAACTCTAGGGTCGTCATGGAAACGCTTTGGTGATGTGTATAACTGTCTTCCTGTTCATGCGAACGAGGTTGTGCTGGTTCGTACACTGTGGTACTTTTCTGAGATACCATTTCGCTGGCACAGATGTCGAAAGTTCAATAAAGGCTTCGAAAAAGGAAGACTGTAGGGGTAGTTGAGTTTCCCCTAGGAATATATCTGGGTTCAGAAGGAATGGATTAAGGGACATAGTGAACATACAACGCGCAAATGGAATGATACTCGTCTAGGACAGGCGAAAATTCAAGGTCTGTATAGAACGTTATCTTATTCTGTAAATAGATGTACATTTTATACCTTCAAGGCTTTCATCTATCTTAAGGGTCATAACAGTTCTAAGTTTTTTTTAATAGATTGACTGATTCGTTTTGAGACGGAAACGACATATCTTTTTTACTCCATTCTAGATCAATGTTGTACTAAAAATGATTCGTCCGTTGATCGAGTTGATTGCATTACTGAAATCGAAAGCGTACAACGAAAGATATATATATATATATTCCTTATTATTGCGAATAGACTTTAGCGATGGATTTGAAGTCGTCTTATTTGATAATAACATTTTTTTATAATATTGTGGTAAAATCTAAAGCGGGGAAAGTTCATTGATACACATACAAGGTCGCAATGAGAGCCTTATAAATTTGAAATAGTTTTCTTGCTTATCGATGGCGAAACTAGGCAGCTTTTAGTTTTAATTTTTAGATTGTATCCAACAATTATCTTACTTAATCAACAACACCATTTTGAACTCCCAAAATCTCCGAGTAGGGTGGTTGGATGTAATGTTATTGAAATGAAAAACGTGAATGAATCAATGAATGAAAAACACAGAACTGAGCCTTCTCACCGGCTCAAGAGGACGACAGAATTGAGCAAACAGTTGCACAATGTTTAAAAATACGCTTAAGAAAACGAAGTGTTTTTCAGTTTGTTCGACGTTAAAAACGAATGAAAGTCAACTCGTGGTTCTAACGAGGGTTTAAGATTCCTAAATCTCGTGGTTTGTTTGAATTTAGAGGAAGACTGTCGCCTAGCTGCAGATAAACTACAAATAGTGTTTACAAAGCAAGTCCGTAGATTAAAAATACGACTCTTCTTAGAGTCCCTTGCTATATTTTCTTCATTGCTCGAAGTTAGTCATCAGCTTTATTTTATTGGTTAACTTACAAGTTACCCGAATATAATGCCTTTTGGGAGGCATTTTCAGCAGATCGGACCGAGCGCGCTTTTCGATGCCTTCTAACTTACATGTCAGGAATATATTTTCCATTAAACATTTATGACAAAGCTTAGGCTCTGAATAATGAGTTTGGTGGCAGTTTATAATGAAGGAAAGCAACTTTGTTTGCCTAGGGATTTGCATGAATTTTTCTTTGCATGGAAATAGAATAGTGGTAATCTCAGTTGAAGTAAATCTCGATGGTCTGTTGTTGAATGAAATAAATTCTTCTGTCTCTGACCATCTACTTTTCAATTCTAATCATTTGCCGAGATAAAATAAGGTGCCAAGTAGAATAAATAATAATTTAACTATTCTAAATGTATTTTTGAATAAATAAAAAAAATCCCTGCTTCACACTGATTTGATAGCGCTTTCAAAAATTCGAAGTTTTGCGACTTTTTTTCAAGGACTAAACAATCGTCTACAGCCTAGCTAGGTAAGTTGAACACCTTTTCTTCCTGATAATTGTTGATCTTGTATTTATGGTTTTTGAACCTAGTCAAAAGTTTTTGTTTGGCAAAGCAGAGAAACATTCTCAGCCGCTTATATATAACTTACGAAACGAATCTCTATATTTAGTAAAACGTGGGACTAATTGAAACCGAATCATAAGAAAATAATGGCGCGACTAAAGATATAGCAAGATTGAAATGCGATTTAGCGATACTGGGATTTCTTATCGAGTTTTCAAATGCATGCACAAAAACAAACAAGAAGAAGGAAAAAACTGAAAGAAAAGAAAAACAACTGGCTAACTTGTAAAACTATACTTATAAGCTATGAATTAAAATAACATATCTGACTGTCTGAATACGAACTTATAGCACTGTAAGCATTGGGACGGATATAGTACACTTCAACCACGAACGAAACTGTTTTTAGACGGAAGTGATTATAAAAATTTAACTCCTGTAGGGAAAAAGGCCATAAATTCTGAGCAGTATTAATGTATTAAGGATTCAAATGCTTAATTTGTTTACTATATCAGATGGTTTTTCTTGGATCAAAGAATCGCCTAATTTGGCACAAATGTTGAAAATATCTGCACATGCGCAATCATATCTCAACTCAATTAAAAGAGGCTTATGCAGTAAAAATATAATTGGTAATAATTGGATTGCTAGTACAGCTCGATCAGTAGGACTAGCTGTGAAACCTCCATTGCATTGTATTATTAAAGGCCGGCGGTAGAAGAAAACGTGGGATGTTGAACGTATTCATTAGATAATCGTATTGAATTTCTATTTTTGAAGCCAGGATTTCATTTTCAAGTTCTCAGACACTTAAATGGCTTCTTGTCATTATATATATAGCAGTTGAATGGTATTTTAATGAGATAACAGAAACAGCATCCGCGCTTTAATGAGAAAACGTAGTTCTAGCAATTTTAATTTTAAAATGTTAAAAGTAGATATATCGCAGTCCGGTTTCTTCATATTATTTCACCGTGTCGAAGGGAGTGACGTAATGAAGAACCACTGAGGACGTGAAGAAACTCTGGCGGTAACCAACCTTAGTGTCTGGCCTTTAGCAATGATTTCTTAATGGGTTGATTGTGGAATGGTTTTAAAGGGGTTGATTTAAAATTTGTGCAATGTACCTTGAAGGGGACCATGAGTACGTTGTGAAGCACCAGCCTGGGAGCAAAATCTCAAATAAATACGGTTACCGTTTCTTAGCTAGCACTCCCTTTGGTAGTGAACTTATTCACTTATGACTAGCTACAAGAGGTTTGTAAATTCTTGGCCATGGAAGGGTGCATATTTCATCACAGCCGCCATGTCCAGTTGACTATACAAAGCATTCTACATTAGCTTCTCTTGTTAGATTAATCAATATGGCGGCTGTTTCATTTCTCGTGGTTTAAAGGATTTCAGATGTTTTCCCCTCTCCTTTATAACCCCCTTCATTGATTATCGACTTTCAGTGATGTGATTGAGCTCCAAGCTAAGACTCGTCTATTTCGTTTCAGCCAATGGGTGGGTGCTCGTCCCAGGTCGTGCCAGAAGAAGTGGCCGTTCAACAGCAACCAAGAAAACAAAACTGGCTTGTATGTTGTAGACACAGGTGAGACCTACTTCCTAATAACTCTTTAACTCCCCATAGATCTTTCTCACGCGTCCTGAACCATGTTCACTGGAATAATAGATGGCACGCATCTCCAATGTGTGCAATCTCGAGGGCAGGGTCGTTTTGGTGAGCGCTGACTACGAAGCAAGAAGACGCTGGAGGACTCTGGGCACGTATGGGGAGTGCCCGCGAGAATCTGGWACCGAAACTAATGACATCTGCGAATCTTTTGCACATATTTCCTATCTCCTCCCTTCCGGCTTTTAATTCCACGTTTTTCCGAGCACTGAGGAACGTAGACTACATTATTATTCTCGAATGGTGGTTTACCGTAACGTGATCTTTTTCTATGTGGTCACACTTTTCCGAGCACAGAGGAACGTAGTCTATATTGACCTTCGTTATTCTCGAATGGTAGTTTACCGTAACGTGATCTTTTTCTATTTGGTCACACTTTTCCGAGCACAAAGGAACGTAGTCTATATTGACCTTCGTTATTCTCGAATGGTGGTTTACCGTAACGTGATCTTTTTCTATGTGGTCACACTTTTCCGAGCACAGAGAATCGTGGTTTGCCGTATCATGATCTTCCGGTATTTGGTCACTCTGACTGTTCAACCACAAACCAGAATAATCACGTCACAAAACGAGAGGAAATTTGTGACAAAAATAGATCTCTAAAAGAACCATCATCTGTACTTATCTCAAGACAAGTGATTCTTCATTTCACTGTGAACTAACAGAGAACTGAAAGACTGTCAGCTGCTGTCGTCGTGTAGTTCGAACACTTCTTGAATGGGAATGTAAGAGAAACTCAGTGATATTAATCCGTGAATGTAAGATAAAGTTCGAAAGTGAAGGGTCGGCAAGGAAAAGTAAAATTATTTACAGAGCAAAATTAGTATAGTCAAAGCTTCGAACATTACAAGACTTAGAGAGTATAGTACAGAGTCGGAATATACAGTGATTTATAGTGTAGACAACCAGGGAAGTGTATGGTTAAATTAGTGTCGGATAGTATAAGTTATCGTGTTGTAAACACGATTGCATGATACTGAGCATAGCCGAGATAGCAACCTGCTATTGAATACATAGTTTGCCAAATGCTGAACACGAGATGTTTGTAGAACGAACTCTAATTAAGGAAATCGTATATGCTAAGACGTTCGTTTCTTTCTCTTGCAGAAAACAAAGTTCTACGACTAAGTTGTTGTGTAGCAAAGACAAAGACAACGAAGCCGTCAAGTAAGTCAATAGACATAGCCGTATTATTTCCTGTTACAGCAATTGGAATTGATCGATTTTGTCCCGATGGGTTATTCGGTCAGTCTATTCGGATACCGCATTGATTCATACAAGACTAAGACATTCTTGAATTTGCTGTTAATGCTAATTATTGCTTTCACAGAAAGAGAAACCACATATTACATGCCTCGATGCGTATAAATGATACGCTTTAAAACACGTCAGCAATGAGAAATCCGAATCCCATCGATCTCAATTGGGATTGGTTACAAATCTTGAACAAAAACCGAGGGTCTTAAAGGCGCGATTACACGGAGCAATTTTCTCTGCAACTTGTCTTGCAACAGCGAAGCGACACAAGTTGAAGAGATCACACGGTGCAACGGAGATGCAATCGTTGCCAAAAGTATAAACAAATTCTACTTTTCGCAACGATTGCTGCAATTCATCTCGCAACATTTTTCAAATTGCGCTGTAGGTTACACGCTGCAATGCTCCATGCAACTTGTGTCAACGACGGCGTTCCTGAGAAAATTGCTCCGTGTCATCGCGCCTTTCCGATAGAACTTTTTGGCTTTGGAATAGTTTGAGCGTAAATAAATGCTTTCCAACTACAGACCACGTGTCATTCTCTTGAGAATAAGATTTGGTTGAGTTGTATTTAGATTCATCAGCGTGTTTTCTCTTGCAAAACTTTTAAACAAAGAAATGATATTCAAGGGAATAACACGTGGTCTGAAATGAGGAAACATTACGCATTAATAACATAACATTAGGTAAAGAGGTCTATTCCGCTTTCATTTGGCCAAAACATTTTCGTTTGCGCAAAAATTTCAATACAGATTTTGTGGTTTTCTTCTATGTACAAAGCAAATAAATATTAATGAATATCGCCATTCCCCTGTTGTCGGCTCAGAATTATCGCGCGACGGGATAACCACGATGACAAAACTTTTGTCCGTTTTGTGGTCGCTAAAGGACCTTTATCACTCGTCGACCATGCTTTTATTCTCATGAGAATGAAAATATTTTTTAACCCGTATGAATTTATTCTCGAGCACTTGAATGCGAGGCTACGCGTGATGGAATCTATAGCCCACTTTCGAGATATGCTTTGCTTGTCGCGCACAAATGTTTCAGTGCGAGGTTTCAGTGCTAAATTAAATTTATTCTTTTCTCCTGTCACGAATCACTGAGCATTATGCACGAAGCCTCACATTGAAACCTTTGTGCGTGACAAGCGAAGCATGTCTCGGAAGTAGGCTATTTTTGAAAACAACATGGCTGCCGCGTGAAAAAGGCCCATACGGTTTTCTATCGACGTCGTTTGGGGAAAAACATATATTCCGTTCTGCTTTGAGACTACGGCGCATATAAAGTTATGCTCTCTTGCCCATACGGAAAACTGTATATTTTCAACCAAACTAGCCGACAAAGACGCAATATTACCTATAAATAATATGCAAATGGTATCAATTAATTTCAGGCCAACTCCAGAGGAGGCAAAGACATGGGAAACAGACTTCTCTGCTCTACTCCATAATAAATACGGCATTAATATTTTTCAAGAATTTCTTCGAACACAATACGGAGACGAAAATTTAAATTTCTGGATTGCTGTGGAAGAGTATCGCAATATTAGCGATGTAAATACAAGGAATGAAATGGCTCGCATGATTTATGAAGACTACGTGTCAACACTTTCTCCAACTGAGGTACGTGATAACGTTTCAAAAGGGAAAAGATTAATTATCACTAAGAAAAGAGAAGTCATTTCTAAAGGATGCGGGAGGTTGGTTAACATGTCGATAATATTAATGCCAACAGACCAACGCCACGTCTTTTGAACATTAGAACATTATTCGATTTTCCTCACGCCGTGAAATAGTTCGTAGACTAATAAAAGTTAGAAGATCTTATTTTCATTGTTTTCTTTAGTGCCTTCTTGACTATTATACTCTAACTACTAGAGACTGTTTCACCGTCTGAGGAAAATTGCTCTAAATAGCGAAGTAGACACAAGTAGAAGGATTTCCTTGGTAGACAAGTAGAGTTAATAGATTTCACGGTTTTAGGAAAATTACTCTAGTTATGTTTTTAACGGGTAACAGCTAGTCTATCACTAGTCCGTATACAGCCGCTCTCCACCTCTCCTCCCTACGGGGAAAAAAGATTCCCCTAAGGAGGGAGGGGTGAGAAGCCGCTGTACACAGACAGTTTCGCAGACACAGAGTCTGGGGATGCACAACCTTTTCTGAAGACATTTTACAACTCATTTTGATGCGCGCGATATTTCAACTACTTCCCCAAAATTCGCAGCCATTTTAATAGGCCACGTTTGATACCCTTAAATTCTGTTAAATTCTGGTTTGAAGTAATGTTTCAAATACGAGTTGCTGTATTCTATTGGGGTTTCAAAATCCCTCGTGAAATTCCACGAGGATTTTGAAACCCCAATAGAATACAGCAACTCGTATTTGACACAAAGTACTAGAACTCTGAAATGGGTGCGGTCGTATTTGATGGGGGATTCAAACTACTGCACGTGGTACAAATAAGAAACCCTGGTTGGATGATGTACGCATGAATAATTTATAAGTATAAGATATGGGCTTCTAATGGTCTGCCCCTCTCGTTGAATATTCTATTTAATATTCTTACAGATAAGCCTGGATGCGAAGATTCGAGCGGCAGTCGACAAGCAAATGTCAAGCCCAGATGAAAACACCTTTCGTCCTGCACAACAACATATTTATAACCTTATGTACAGAGACTGTTTCCCAAGATTTGTTAAATCAAAGACGTACCAACAACTCACCGAGAGTTAAGGACATACAATAAATAATCTATAAATAACTTTCTTTATATTCTAAACTAAAGAAAAAACTGGGCGCATGAGAATGGTTGGAGTTTCTAAGTCTTCTCATTCCAGTTTTTTTTTATTACAGAAAAAAGACTTTTTTGTATGTTCGTTATGTGAACGCTAAGCGTAAGTTAATGAAAAGTTAAGCCTGGCGCTTAATAGCGACGCAAGCCGACGCAAGCATAAGCACAAGCGCAAGCCAACGAAGGAAAAACATCTTTCGTTCTCTTGCGCTTGCGTCGCTTCTTTTCATACTGAGAACATGGAGTTGCGTCTGCTTTGTGTAACTAGTGAGAACCAGTCTTAACCCAATTGTGGGTCAACGAAAGAATCTAGTCTACAGTGCTCACCCACACGCGCACACTAATCGGTGTGAAGCATTCAAGGGAAAAAGTGGGCTAGGGGTGCTTACCATTCACCCAAAAAAATTGTCTTTAATCCGGTTGAAAAACCAAATGGTTTGCGTCATTTTGATCGGAAAGTTACGGGAAACACGGTCTCTCGATTGAGGTAATCTACTTTTCCCGCTCTTTTCGGTTCTTTCGGTAGACGCGTGTACCATTTGTCGTAAGTCAAATTTTCTCGCTCTTTTCTTAGCACTAGCAAACGAATTTCCAACCGGTTGGATTGGTTTAAATGGTAAGCACCCTAGGTCTTCTCTAGTGCAAATGTGAATTTTAATATATTATCGATATATTTAGAAAATAAGACTAGGTGTTGGTTAGATCTTACCATTGGGGCATTGTCAATCAACAAATTTGAATTTAATGCAGATATTTTTTTGTTGAAGTTGTTTGCTAGCTCATCAAATCAAAATAGGCGAGTCCGCCTTAAATATTGGGATGGAGATTTCGTTTTTATAAAAGAAATCACCATTTTCGCATTTTCATATTGGAAAAATTTCCAAAATATCGATCTTGCCAATGAATGGTATTCTAAAAATTTGGGACAGTTTAAGCTTTGTGCCCCGTCTTGTTTCTTAGGCCCTGGCTAAAAGAGGAAACATGCTTCCCTAAATGTTTCCTAAGGTGGCAAAACTGTCAGGAAACATCGGGAAACAATGTTTTCATGCGCCTTGGAAACATGAAATGTTTCTGCCGCACAGTAAAAACAGTTTTTTGCATCTTGGAAGCAAAATTTGTTGCGCGCAGCAATGTTTCGCATGTGGCTAAACAGGGAAACATCGAGGAAACATGCGCGCGGTAAACATGTTTCCTCGTTTAGCTAGGGCCTTAGGTTTGAATGAGTGAGCAACGCTGAGAAAAAAGTCTAGAAACCGCAACTTCATTCTATCGTTGTTATTCTAACTATGAATCCATGGATATTGGCGAAATAGATGTTTAGCTGGGCTATTACGTTTTGTCTCATGGGTTAAGTGAAATAACTTAAGTATAATTTAAAATGAAACAAGCAAACGAGCAAAAAAAATTTTTAGAAAGTAAAGTCTAATATCAAAGACGTGAACAGATGTAAATATGCTGACAATTGATTCAGGTCCAATCAGTAACAAAGGATTAATAGTTGATAGATCAAGTATCACAGCTGTTATAATGACTAAAAGATAGCCGTTGGTGTAACTATTCATTACAAGGCTGACATTAGTCTCCCCCACAGCCGCTTTCAGTGTCATCACGCAACGCTTTCTCCCCTACTCAGGGGAGAAAGCGTTGCGTGACGACACTGAAAGCGGCTGTGGGGGAGGCTAGGCTGACATAGCCTCCTACTCATTCAATCACTTTCTTTTTCTAGCTCTTTCGTTTTCTCATCCATCTTTTGAATTACTCTGTCACTTCTGGTGACGTATTTCGGGTCCAACTGTTCACAAAAACCAATAAATAAACCTTAAAATTCGATCTTAATGACATGACTTCCACTTGAAGCAGTCAGAACTTTGGACAACAAATCTTGCCACGAAGAAAAGAAAGAAAAATCTTTACGACTGTTTTTAGTTTTGGATCCCGAATTCTTTTATCTATCTTTTCTTTCTAGCTTCTTAACTCTCTGACTTACTAATCTTCTCTCTGATTAAAAAAAATACTTTTCTTTTAACCATCCAGCATCCTTTCTTTCTAGCCTCTTAACTCTCTGACTTACTAATCTTCTCTCTGATTAAAAAAAATACTTTTCTTTTAACCATCCAGCATCCTTTCTTTCTAGCCTCTTAACTCACTGACTTACTAATCTTCTCTCTGATTTAAAAAGAATTTTTTTATACATCCTTTCTTTCTAGCTTCTTAACTCTCTGACTTACTAATCTTCTCTCTGCTTTAAAAAATACTTTTCTTGTCTTTTCGTGCTTATTATTTCTCACTCACTGTCATACCTCTTTATTTGATTTTTGTACTCTTAATTTTTTCTGTATAAAATCTTCAAACAAATAAATATAAAATAATCAAACAGCAGACATTTCACATTAATATACATACCATAGAGTATACAGTTGCTATTAGCATAATTAATAATAAATGAGATCTATTAATGATCAACAATTCTTCTTTTTTGAAGGATAATAAATTATCAATCTAATTTTAGATTGCTGTCAGACTATACGCTTTGATCATCTCTTTCTCAAGGGTTTTTTGGGCTATTGATGTATTTATCTACAAGTGTCTGACCATATAGAAAAAATTTAACTTTACCCTTGGTTTCGATAACATTAGAGACTTTTTATCGAAACGATGTTATTGTTGTTACCATGTGATTTGATATCTAGGCGAGCAATGCGTTTTTTTGTCCCAGCGAAGGTTTCCAAGTGTTTTTTATTATCTCTTGATAAAAGGAAATAGAGTGCAAACAATATAACTGTCTTAAGAATTTCTTGCAAATTCTATTGTTTTCTATTGTTTAATTAGCACTATTTTGTACTMTTTAGTAATTAGTGTTTCACGGATTAATTGTTTGCACTCTACTTTCCACCATCGGCGACAAATTCTAAAACTATTTGGTAAATCTTTCCACGGATGTGTTTTATTTTCTATATTTTCGAGTCAAATACGTTTTTTTCCAAGCCGAAACAATTTCAACTTTCTGCTCGAAAAAAAAATTTAACTCGAAAATATAGAAAATAAAACACATCCGTGGAAAGATTTACCAAATAATTTGAGGAAATCGTGAACCAAGAACAAGGCGTTAGTAAAAGATGGAATCTAATTGTAAATAACAAATATCTAGAGATAGAGGAAATAAATTAATATTGAAGTAAGAGTTTTGGTTTTATGGTAAAAATGCCAGAGTAAGAATATTTATTTGGCCTGCGTTTTGATTCATGATTTTAGGCAATCATATAGTAGCACACAACGTTGTCAAGATGATCTGTTGAGCCAATCACATCAGACCTGATTGCTCTTTCAATCAGAATTATTAGGCTGCGTTCATAATGTAT
>NW_022261028.1:78005-88220 GCF_009602425.1 Actinia tenebrosa | reverse complement strand
AAAATTTGAAATGTCCAGAATAATTCTTAACATCCCCCCTTAAAGTCACACAAAAAAATACGCTCCCCCCTAAGCAAGGCTTGTAGCTTCTTCCAAAAATTGTGCATCCCCCCATTTTTTTGATTAATTTTCCCGATCCACCCTCAATTGTACCTGCCCCCTCCCCCTCTGCCATACATTATGAACGCAGCCTTAAGAGAAGTCCTTAACAACCGTGAATAACTATTCTGCTAACTGGGTTATTAAATACAACACAGACAACTCATCTGCTTTTTTATGCCTTAATGTCTCCTCTGCCTTTCAGAGGTGGAATGAATTCAAGCATGCAATAAATGATTGTGAAATCAATTTGAGCACATGCATAAAGCTCTTAAATGCATGTGCCTGCTCTCGTTTGCTCTATAGCACTCAGGCATATATGGTATATATTCATTAATTACAGAAGCTAAAAGTAGTGAGGAATGGTTTCCTGATGAAAATAGTGTCTGATGGATATGCAAAGATAGACAGAAGCCTGGTTAACCCAGCAACACAAGTTGAAGGCAAGCTAAAGTGCCAGGTTGTAAATGACATCAAATGAATAGTGAAATGTGAGATTACTAACTCTCAGCCCATCCAAGACTTTTGCCACTTACAATTTCTTAAATATTTGGTGGATGATTGCAGAATGGAGAATGAAGCACTGCAGAAAAAAGTGGTGTATGACGAACGCACAACAAACAAGAGGCCTTATGGCATTATGCAACTCATTGCGCTGCAAGTACTGTGGAAGATATTTTGGGAGTGGATCAATGATAGGCTCCAAATATGATGAACAAAAAGAACTTTGAGTGTCAATAAATTGGAACATTGTTTTCCAATACTGGCACAGGCCGAGGCCAATCACATGCCATGTAAGAAGAAATGAAGATGATGGGGGTGATCAGCCAATATATTGTTTCACATTAATCATAAGTGGACAGTGCATAGAAAAGCTCTATATCGTTAATTTATAATTTTCTGTAGGTTAATTTTTATTAGTCTTTAAACCAAAGACATCATCAGAGAGTCCTTTTACATCAATTACTATTAATAAAGGGGTTATTGTGTCTTAAGACTGCAATTAAGCCAAATTGCTCTTAACAGCAAAACTCATACGATATGTATATGTCACAAATTAGATAGAAAACGGAAAAACAAAACCATGATATATACAAACACACACAAAATAATAGACCTTTTTAACTTGACTGGACGTTTTCGCATTTCAGACCAAATGTCATTCTCTAGAGTATCATTTCTTTGTTTAACGGTTGTGCATGAGAGGATGTGTAAATATGGATACAACTCAAACAAAGAATCTTATTCCTAAGAGAATAATAACATGTGTTCTGAAATAGGTAAACGTTACTCCTAAGGTAAGGAGTTCAATTGTTGAAATTAAGATGGTGTTTCTGTGACTTTGACAAAAAAGTACCAAGTGGAAATGAGCCATTGCATTTTAGGTTGGGTAAGATTAATAGTGACAGGGTTAGAAAACACCATGTCTAAGCCATAAAAGCCTATTGTTTCCTTTGAGAAGATTATCTCCTCTTTCCTTCCCTTCTTTAGGGGAAGCGGAGGGAGACTCTGTAGAATGTAGAATGTTTCTTTTGAAAAATCTTCCAAAATGCAATGGCCCATAGCATGTCTTGGCATAACATAAATTTCTGAAAATATATTATCACTTTCTATTTTTAATATCTTACAAAACAAAGAGAGCACATTATTTATATCACTACAAATGAAAAATCAACTGCTTAATCCTAAATGATCCTAAAAAGCTTGTTGTCATAAATTCGGAAATACGCTTACAGAAGAATTAGAAAGATGGAACCAAAATAGCAAAGCAACTGGAGATGGAAGATACAATCAAGTGTATATCAAGTTGACTGACAGGGGTTTCCAAGGGTTATAGTAGAGAGAAATACACTTGGCGTATTGTCACACCATATATAACAGCTATACCTTCAATACTAGTTGCTGCCAGATGCATTGACATCAGAACATATGTGAAACACATACCACTACTATATTCTTCACTTGTCTATTAACAGAACTGTAGGGAGAAGCAAAACGATCATTTGTAGTGAACTACAATAAGTAAATAATCAAAACGGTAATAGTAAATGATAAAACCCCTAAATAGGTGTCAATAGGGTATCTGTGGTGTATCAATACTTTGTTGGTAGGATGTCAGTAGGTTGTGAACAGTAGGTTGTAAGTTAAAAGTAACAGCAGGTTGATGGTAGATTGTCAGTTATTACAGCGTTGTTGTTGTATGGTGGAAGGTGCAGTAAGTCGTTGATGTGGTTAATGCAAGTATCAGTAGGTCGTCCAGAAGCCAGGGCCCAGTTGTACATAGCCTGGATAGCTTTATCCAATGGATAAATCTTATCCAGTGGATAAATTTATTGGATAACAGCAGTCGACTTATCCACTGGATAAGGATTCATCCGCAAGATAGCGCTATCCAGGCTTCGTACAACCGGGCTCAGTAGGAATGTCTTCTATGATAGCCGAGAAGTTCTCATAAACCTTTCCACAAATGTTTTTAGGTTTATCTTAGATTCCATTCACCCTAAGCTTTTGAACTTTCCCTTAACTGTAATTCTTATTCCCGCAGGAAGAACACACGGTTTAAAGCGCTTTATAACCACAATTGGCTGAGGTTTAACATGTTCAATCAAACTAATATCTTTAACATATGTATGCTCTTCTCAACTTTTATTTTAATGATTATTAATAATTAATTTATTATTATTTATAATTATTATCAAGTCTTCTGACAATAAAACATTATTTTTGTATCAAATCCAATCAATAGAATATACAGTTCCAGGGTGCAGAATTCTTTGGGCCTGTGGCCCTGAAATATTTCAGAATTTCAAAAGGCAAAGGCAAGTTGGATGGGAGGGGTGGTGGGGGGAGGGTAAGAGAATGTTGATGCCACCCATGGCAGGGTTATGGATATAGCAAACTGTACTTCAAGTCTAACGTTAATGTGGTATTAAGTATACATACCTTCCATCTGTTCCCACAATGCAAACATAATACAAATGTTGTCATTGGTTCATCAGCACTTCGTGTTTGTAGCTATTTTACAAAAAAGAAAATGCCAAATAAGTTAATAGACTCCAACATAATATATATACTGTACTTGTATGCTTTTTTTGCAATCAAATTTAGCAAATCTTGAATGAATTTACCAAAATTAAAAATATGTTTTTACATATAGTCCCTTTTACAGTTCTCTGTGCCATCTTAAAAGGAAGCCATGCTTTGGCATGGAAGCGAGACAAACAGTCCAAGGTTACCTTTCGAGATGGTGCAGGGAACTGTGAAAGGGACTATTGTTTCATGTGTCCAGCCTGATAAAGACACTCACTGGGCATGTAATGCCCATTCATTTCTTTGCAAAAATGCTTAGTTTTAAAATTCCATATCTTTGTCAGTTGAAGGGCAATCTTTAAAACACTTTGTAATTTTACTATCATTGAGACAAATTTTATAGCAAACTCTGTTTTCCGATAAATCAAATATATTGTATTAGTCAAATCCAACTAGTGGTCTATTACCAATGCTGCAACCTGATTGGATGAGCTACTATTAGGCTATGAGTTATATCCTACTAATAGTGAAAATTGCAGGCTTTGAAAACCAAAACACTACATTATAAATTTAACTTTAATTCAAAACTTGTTTACAGTTATACTGTATATTTGACCGACTATTGGATTCAACTACATAAAACAATAAGTCCTCTCGCCCTCATGAAGGAGAACATTTTCAAATTTAATGTGGCCAGTCTGCTGTAGTTCAGTGTTTGACTGAGATAGCTCCTAGATGTTAGCTTTACCTGATTATAAGTAGTTTTTCTTAGACCACATTTGCTACATTTAAATAAAGCGGTCACTGTTCCTGATTGTTTAGCCATTTGAGCTTCTCTTATTCCTTCTTTTGTGAACTTCTGGCGGATCTCTTTCATCTCTTCAGTGGCCATTTCCTAAAATAAATACAAAATTAACTTCCAGTAAATCATAACCGTTAAACTAGGTTTGAGATTTTTGAAAAGCTCTATCAAACAATTATTTTTAAAGGTAAACAACTTCTAAATGTCTGGATTTGACATGAAACTTTCTAGCATAGCGTCTTCAAAGGGTCTTTTTAAGCTGTCTTATACAGGGCTACAGGGTGAAGACAGATGGGCCAGGGCCTAAACTATATGGTTTTAAGTCCTTGTTCGGATAATAGAAATTCTGCTATGATTTTGACTAGCATTTAGGATTGATTTAAAGAATGAGGAATTCATATTTCATGGGTTCTCTTGGCAGAATCTGGAGAAAAACTTTAAAGCAAGGGAGAGAATGAACAATCACGACTCACGACACCTAGTACAGGAATAAAACTCAGGTCAGAGTGGTGAAGGGCGAGTGTTCTCACCACTATGTCACCACTGTTTCCCTAGAAACATTAAAGGCCATTCTCGTAAAGAAAGCCTTCACAGCTTTCTAACAAAAGATCGAAGGCACTAGTAACACACAAATCAACCATTAATTTGATTGGTGTAAATTTTTTGCATAATCATCTGTTTCCAGTTTGCTGATTTTACAGCCAACAGTTGAAATTTGAATACTACAAGTAAGTTACATGTAACGGAAGTCAGAATATGTGGAGCATGTGTGTATCTGACGACCTAGAATCTGGGTCTTCCAGTTTGTGTGTTACCAGAGCCTTTAATTTTTTGGTGAGAAGGATCTGGATATGATAATGCATTAAAAGCATTCTAGCCTGGTATAAAGCATACCTCTGAAGACATGACGGCAAATCTTTCAGGGGGTATTTCTCCACCCAATACTCTTGCCTTTAACATTGGGTTTTTAGGATCACGCAAATTGTTGACCCTGCTTCGTATTCTCTGCTTATACTTTACATTGGTATCTTTGAATTCATCAAATATACCTTTATAACAGTTAAAAATCATAACTTTGTTATCATCATATGAATTACATATTATTTTGTCCACTTTTCCTTGAAAAAAATGTCCTTAAATAAGATTAGTATTGATCAGCCTTTTTATTAAAATACAGTAACTGCCAATTATCGTACATTGTCCAGCCAGAATGGGAACTTGTCTGGTTAAACCAATGCCTCGTTGGTCATTTTGGCCAATATCGTTGAGCCGACTGATTGCCTCAAGGGATGATTATCATTAAGCATTTAAAAAAGTGACAAAAAACTCAAAGTGTTTATGGTTCAAGTGTTCTCACAGTGACTATAAATCTAGTGAAATACTATATTTTTGAGAAACTAAAGAGTTTTAAAGGATACACTGCTCGATTCTTGAGGCAACAACTTCAGGACCTTAAACATAAAAATAAAATCTTATTAAGTTAAGGTAAACATATTTTCTGATTGGGTAACAGGATGTATAGCATATTCATTGACACTCAGCATGTATTCATGCATGTTCACTCTTTGGCCATTTTGTTAAAGTAAACATTTTAGTCCTTGACCAAAATGAGCCAGGGCTTTTAGAATGCTTTGGAGTGGGTAGTCATACAGCTGTAAGTCTGAAGTAGCTGGCTGTGATCCAATACAAGGAACAGACGGTTAACTTCGAACCAATCGCTGTAGCTCAGGCAGCTGCCAGCTTATTCCAAAAGCCCTACCAGTAGGCCCTGACCATTGGCTATTGTATGGCTATTGAAACACTAGTTATTCCAGCTTATTGCCTATTGCCTTTGGTTGGGACAACTTTTTTGAATAAATAAATAAAACAGCTTTTTCCGTACTCCATTCCGTAATAATAAAAAAAGGGGTAAAGGGATGAATTTATATTGCACCATTTCCAGGAGCTCAATAGCGCTTTACGAGATTAGTGGAGGACTTTACAGGCTGCACATTGAAGCGCTAGTAGCAGCCGTGAAGCTTACAATCATGAGTGATTTGTTAGTATGTTAGTATTATGCCTCCAGATTGGGATAGGCTGTTGAACCGGGAGACAATCCCCTACTCTTATACGAATAATTCAACAGGTTCTTTTATGTCCCCTATTTTACTGCAGGTTAGGAAGGGTTGGGAGACAGGGCCTACGGTTTTAAGTCCTTATCTGAGAAGACTTGAAGGTCTAACCATTTGCAGATATTATTACAAAAGGCAGCACCTTCTCCTCAGCTATTTTAAGACCCTGAGTGTTGGTCTGGCTGAGGCTTCACCCATAACCTCCCGCACAACAGACCAACGCTCTTACCAACTGAGCTACCGGGTGGCGGTATACGGGTGACGTAATAAAAGACGCAGGATGTGATGTAAGCACAAAAGAAAAGTAAGGAGAAACACGAGCTGTAGGCGAGTGCTTCTCACACTTCTTGAGTGCTTACGGCCCTTCCTAAGTGCTTTATTGCTGAATGGAGCACAGAAAAAGCTGTTTCATTTGTTTTATTATATAGTTACTATTTTTTCAGTATCGAATTTATTTATGCAAAAAAGAAGACCATTGCGGGATCTAGCAGCACTTTGCACAAGCGGATAGTGTCAGCACTGTGCTCCGTTCACCAATAAAACACAGTTTTCAACCAATCAGCGCACATGTACAATACTATCCTAACTATATAATAAATAGGTATATAATATACATTATGCTGTAATATACAAGAGCTCATTACACAAACTTACTAGCTTCAAAGCCTTCTACAACTTTCAATGAATTCTGGATCATTTCTTTGCATTTATCCCTGACAGAATTGTTGGTGGCAGCTGCTTGGGGAAATGACACTATTTTCTTGTCCATAGATGATGCTTCTGATGAATCAGACTTAGTACTAAGGGCTGGCGAGGTACTACGACTTGATTTTTCACTCTGTAGTAGCTTGTTGTTGTCTCCTTTGCTGTCCTGATCATTTGACTTCTCTATAAATATAATTATGACAATGAACTCGTGATTTTAACAATCTTGATATTATGAATGCACTTAGGCTTGTTCACAATAGCACCAGAATTAGAATCAGAATACGTGAGTACAGTTGTTTGGTTCTCTCCTGTGCTTTGAGGGTTTTCCCCCCAGGTTCTCCAGTTTTGCTCCCTCCTCAAAAATCAACTTTTAAACTCCAATTTGAATTCAGTGGATTCATATGAAGAGCCACTGTAGAAATGTCATTGTTAAATCTTGTTCAAAACTAATGAGCTAACCACTGTTGTCTTAAATCAGCATTATCTTTTTTTCAATCTGCCTAACTGTTTCAAATCTTGCTTTCCAATATTGCTTGGGGACATGATTGCTTTATTAGAGCACATACTGCAACACATTCAATGCTTTTCTATTTATCATTAATATCCAAAATAAAGGCTATTATTCCAATGTGTATTTTTTTAAAGAATGGCAGAATACTTTAGAGGTGTTGAAACAAACTGCTGCTAACCATACTTCTCCTAAAACTTCTTTTGTCTACTAATCTCCATCTGCTTTATATCAACACACAGCACATACCATGTGCAAATAATACTTATTCATTTGTCTCCTGAATGTGGCAGTTGGAGGGCTGCGACATTTTGACTGCTATGTGCTACTGCTAGTCTTCATCAGGCAATGGTGTAGACCTGAAGGTTATGTAGACTTATGAAGATCACCTTCCAGTCTACACCATCCCCTGATGAAGACTGGCAGTGGCATTCAAAACATCACAGTCCTCCCAACTGCTACAGTTGTGAGACAATAGCCCACTTCTGAGATATGCTTTGCTTGTCACGCACAAATGTTTCAGTATGAGGCTACATGCTAAATTAAATTAATTCTTACCGACTGTCACGAATGACTGAGCATTTAGCATGTAGCCTCATACTGAAACATTTGTGCTTGACAAGCGAAGCATATCTCAAAAGTGGGCTATTGAATAGTTATAATCTTTTGATTTCTATCCACAATGAATAATCCTTTCCATTTTATTGTTTTCTTTCTGTTCAGTAAATGACATACCAGGAAGAAGCTTTTTCCAAGACTTGATGAGAGACTTTGCCATGACTTGAACATCCGAGTTATCACTCTTTTTTCGTAAAGTGTTCACAGACATTCCAATCCTTGTTTTCTGTGAATGAAAATGAAAGTAATAAAGTTAAATCCTATCCATGCAAGCATGGAAGAATAGCAATAGAGAAAGAAAACAAAGAAAATATAGGACCATAATATAATACCAGTATTGGGCCTAGCTCTTGGAGAGAACACAGAGAGTTAATATGTTTAAATAAAATGTAAAAAAATACCAGTATTTATGAGCAGTTCATCGTCATATGTGTCTAAAATAATGGCTACTCTAATTTGCATTTCATAAAAGAAATGTAATAGTAAAATAAATTGCTGTTATTTGTGAAGTCACAAATGCACTTAGGAATTGGCTAGGCCTTGTGCTTCTCCTAATATTTCTTCCGGGGGGGAGGGTACTCTTGCCCGTTTAGGGTAGGGATGTGCTGCTGAGCCCTCTGAACCATGATCCTGTTCCAAAGTAAAATCACTGAAATTCATACCCTGTTCCAGAGCAAGATCGATTAAAACCATACCCTTTTCCGGTAGTGTGAAAATAGATATCCTGTTCCAGAGAGGAGAGAGCATGATTTCATATACCCTGTCCCAGAGTAAGCGTGATTTTATATACCCTGTTCCAGAGTAGAATCACTGAAAACCATACCCTGTTTGGCAGCACATACCTGTATAGCGAATATAGGGGAGCACCCCCACCCCCGGGCGGCACAAGTTTCATATTTCTTAATTATTACTATTGATTGCATATGTGTACCTGCAAGCACTCTAATGTTATGGGTAGGTCTTTAAGATTTTTTAACAAATCTCTCGCAGCAAGCTGGTCCATTGCCTAAGGAAAAAAAGATCAAAACTTTACATTTGTAAAGTGCCCTGGGTTTGAGACTTGTGTACTAAGAATGGAAATTTCAATTTCATCAGTGCTCTGGGGGTGGGGAATTTTTAAATTTCAAAATCAAAATGTCATATTCCCCTGGAGTCCCCCAACTCCCCCCAGCTGGGCTTAACATGGGTGCATAAACTAAAAAGAACTTGAATTATTAAGTTAGGCTTTGCATTAACAATTTGGTTGACACGTCGCCCTTGCTTGGATAATTTTCGTTTGGTCAACCGGTATCAAAATCATAAATGTGTAAACACTAATAAAGCAACTTTTTTCTAGTTCATCAACTACAGTAAGAAACCGCTTTTCCTTACGATATACACACACACACACAAAAAAAGAGTCTTATTTTGCAATATTTGATTTCAAAGTCAGTTTCAGTTCTTTTGAATGAAATGCTGGATGTATTTCTGTGAGTTTGGCGCTATTTTTATGATCATAAACACATGGTCGAGCGCTGATTCCTGGCAATGGGAAAACTTACGTCTTTTTCTTGAGACACGATCTTTTCCAGCTGTTTCCCAATCCTGAAAACCTCGTCTTCCAAAGACATGGCTGTGTATTTTTGGTGTTTTTACTAAAGATTTGCTAAACAGCTAACAAAACACTATGCTGTGTTTTATTTCATGGAGTCGCTCTCGGGGAAAATGAAGTGCCCGCGGAATTTGAAAGCAGCGGTAGAAACACAGGAGGCCCATAACAATGATATCAAAAGAGGGTCCTGAAGCTTAAGGAGGAAAGGGAGTGTCCTAGCGATTATGTGCATTGTAGATTCGGTACAAACATCTTTTTGCCATCATGCCTTATATGGTGTTGTTTGTACTGAGCCTACACCGCAATGCATCCTGTTTATCGAACTCAGAAAAGGCCTATTTTCCAGTCCCCATTTAGAACAAATCCCATAGTTCCTATCAGTTTTGCTCAAATCTCAATGCCATTATACATTTCCAAACTCCAACGTATCCAAAACTCTGCTGCTCGTCTTGTCACTAAAATTAGGATGACATATCACTTTTTCACACCTATTTTACGCAATCTTCATTGGCTCCCTGTACGCAAGCGCATCCGACAAGATCCTGCTGATTACTTACAAGGTCTTAAATGGCATGGCACCTGGCTACCTGATTGATTTGCTCACCCTACTCAAGCCAAACAGAGTCCTACGGTCTAATACTAACGACCACTTACGCCTATCAAGACCAAAGTTCAGAACTAAGAACTACGGATCTCGCGCTTTTTCTAGCCTATATTGTGGAACGATCTGCCGCTATCCATAAGGAAC
>NW_022261028.1:61139-77865 GCF_009602425.1 Actinia tenebrosa | reverse complement strand
TTGCAGTGTATATATACATATTTATTCATTTATTCACTATTTATTGATTTATTCTATATTGTAAGAGCATTGAGATATTATGTAATGCGCTAGAATAAAATTATTATTATTATTTCGTTTGTGAATCCCATTCCCAGTGTATAAAATCCCATAGTTTCCAGCCCAAAAAAAGACATATCTCAGCTCCCATTTTACCCCTTCAAGACCATCGTAAGATCACCATCCGTTAAATCATCCCAAATTTATGATGAAAAAAAAAACACACTTGGAGAATAATTTTTAAAAATCACAACCACTTTTCGTGATCTTTAAATTTATGTTTAAATGGAAAATCAAATGGCTGAAGTAAATGTACATCGAGTTTTTACATTTTGTTCGTTGTCATGGAAACCGTATACGGCTATACACGATTGGCTTTTGATTGGCAGTACAATAATTAGCGCTAATTGATTGTATATTACTATATTCATCTGGAAGAAAGCGGATTATTCGGTCTGTGCCTCTGTTATTCCCTCATTCGAGGGCTCCTATACTAGTAATATGGAGCAAAAAGCAACTCCTCAAGAAGCAATGATAAATGAGCAATTTACAACCTCATTCGAGACTGATTTACCTCGTGACGCAGGAAAGGTGGTCAAACAACCGAATGATTGTTTCGCACAGGGCGCCGATAAAAATCAAACCAAACATCTAAATGAATTTGTCGTTAACGACGATAACAAGCAAATCAAAGAGAAAAGTATGGATTCCGCGCAAGAAACTAGTTTTCAGTTAAGTGTTTCAGAAGCAAATCAAGAAAATCGGGAGGATAACATTGTGGCTGGAGAGACATCAGAGCCCCATGAAATAACTATGGCAATCAAAACGCTAACCCCAAGGAAAGCCAAGAAGAGGGGTATATTTGTGAGCTATTCTCCCAATGCAAGCTACGAGGAGAAGAGGTTTATTTGCTATACGGTGAAAGAACTTAAAAATCTCGGTTATGCAGATGACATTTGGTTCGATAAAGACGAAGGGGTAATAGAGAGCCCCGCGAGCTTGCAACAGCGATTGGAAATAGTCGAGAAATGTCGCGCAGCGTTAGTTTTCCTTTCCACTTCATATCTTAATTGTAAGTCTTGTAAGCACGAGAGCACAGTCCTTTTTAGAAGAAACGAAGAATCAATCAGTACCGATTTGTCTGATGATCATCCTCGTCCCGTTAGGTTGTTTTGCATTAACTATGATGTAGTTCACGTCCCTCCTAACTTCTGCAAGCTGGAGGACATTGTCTTCTTGAACTCAGAGGCTTTGGCTTTTGCCAGTGTTGCTGAAAAATCTTCAGCTGTCGTGGGAGCATTTAGCGAAGAATTAGAAAAATACGCATTGTTGTTTGGCGCCAGTGCTTCCGCCTTAAGCGAACACGAGGGAAATTTCAGAGCGAAAAAAGTTTATTCTTGGGACGTTGATGACGTCCAGGAATGGCTAGCCTCTCTGCAAGTTCACCAGAGGTTCGGATTATCATTTGAGGAAAACCAAATTGATGGGTTTCTGCTACTTTCTCTAAGCGAGAGCGACTTACAGAACCATTTGATGATCGAAAGTAAGGTTGTGCGTCGAAAGCTTCTGCAGCATTTGAAGGGTATCCTCAAGAAGGAAAACCTCGAGAAGGACCGCTGGTTCGTGAAACTCCGGAAAACAAAGACAAAAAGTGAATCAGTTTACATAATCTATGATCCTACCGACATGAAATTCACAGATCGATTGAGAAAAGAGCTTGTGAAGAAAGGTTTACAGGTGAGCCGGGGTCTTTTTGTTATTAATATGGTGAAGCATTCATAGTTTACTTATTTAGCATCATCTTCATAGCAACAGACTACATCTACAAACTTTAATACAGTAAGGGAGCATTATTCCAAATGGTGCCAGAATTTCAAACCATATTGTAATCGTGCCATCTAAAAAGCAATTTATTTAATAGACAATAAAGTACACAATTTGAAAGGATTTCAAAAGAAAACCCCAAATACAATGCAACGAAAGTGCTATCTTTTGATAAATTTCATTCAAGCGATCAAAACCGTACATATTTCATGTTTATCGTTTGTGAGGTTAAATAGTGTATTTAGAATAAATTAACGTGACATTGGAAAACTGGAAATGGAATGAAGTGAGTTGTGGAACCATTTCCACTGTCTTTTGAGGAAGCTCGCTACTTCTTTTTAGGTAAAAAAGAATGTTACTAATGTTCAACTTTTTTGAACTATGTACTTGGTATTGCTACAGCAGTCTTTTCAAATAAGCATACATTATAAGGGCTACTAAGCTCAGCCTTTTTCATAGAATTTTTTTTCTTCTCCTTTCAGTCTTACTAATAGGATAGTACATCAATTGCAAGTGCAATTTTTTAAATCGAAGTCAATAAAAGTACCAAGCATTTTTATTAGAAATGTAAAAATATTATATATAGAAAAATATATATGTATATATTTGTAGATTTGAATTTCAAGTTGCTTATCATTAACTTTAAGCTCCATCTGATCTAGATATCAGCATTTAAGGTGGCTCGACTTCATTTCAACCAAAGTTACCACAGCAACAGTGACGTCATGGTGTTTTTCATACTATGGCATGACTCTATCTTTGCACAAGTATAAGAGCATGGGCTTTAATTTCTGTTGTACATTAACTTTTACAAATATTTACTTTTCTATCTTCCTATCTTCAGGTTCACCTGCAAAAATCAACATCCCTAATTTTTCTAATTTGGCAAATATTGAATGAAGCACCAATATATTTATTGTTATATTATGCTTATACTGACAGGTATTCCATCATGAGAGGCTAGGACAATCAAAAGAGGAATTCCTTCAGCTAAATGGTGCTCAATTAGCAGCAGCCAGTCAAGTTGTTCTCATCATGTCTAGTGAATCAGCCACTTCATTGTTTGTCTATAATGAGCTACAATTTGCAGCATGGCTAGATAAGCCATGCATTGTTGCTATGGTGAAGAACTCTTGGAGCAAAATGAGGCTGAACATGCAAGCACTTTTAGGGAGTTTTCCAGCAGTGGATTTTGAGACTCAACCATTTCATGAGAGTCTTGATGTGCTACTTTATCATGTAAAGCCTTTACGGAATATGCCTGCTGTGATCCTTGAACAAGAATTCTTAGATCGCATGGTGGATGGCATTAAACCACTACAAGTATTAGTGAACAATACAAGTATGTTACAGTGTTTTTAATTTATTTCTTTCACTCTTAAAATATATACTGTATATTATTCATGATAGGGGCAGATTGAGGGAGCTAAGGCAAATCAATCAAGCCTTAGCAAGGAATTTTGCAGAAAACATGGCAGGTAGCCAAATTTAAACTTTATCAATGGGTCTTATGCAGCAGCCATGTTTATTCTCATGAGAATAATAATAACCTTTGTTTAACCTATACAAATTTAATCTCAAGCACTTGAATGCAAAACTATGTGTGAGAAAATCTATTGTTCCATTCAACATGGCTGATTGAGAAAATCTATTGTTCCAGTAAACATGGCATTGTTCAGTCAATTTTTTGGGAAAACCAATTGTTCTAGTCAACATTACTGCTGCATGAGAAAAGCCCATAAGCATGTCTGCCCCTATTTCTGTTTCTTGAGAACACCTTTTCCAGCCAGTGCATATACACTGTAGGATGTTTCCAAGGGCTGAAAAGCCAGTAAATAGCTTCCATATTAGATTCCCAATTCCCCCTGGACCCCCCGGACCTGGACCAAGTTGGACCCACCCCTGCCCAAATCCCTGTAGTGTGCATTCCATATCATATGCTGATCCTTTTTTAATTTCTAAATAGGTAGTTCCATTGAAGCACCACTCCCATCTTCCCAATCAAAAATCTTTTTAAGTTACCATTGGGATGTCCAATCTAAAGTTGAGCGACTCGTTCAGTATCTTGACAGTCAAGGATTTGAATGCCAGACAGATGTAAATGCTGTTTCAAAGAGATCATCACTCACTCCTAAATCACCTCTGGGTATTGGTAACGAAAACTTGCAGTCTCAGGTTCAGCGAAACATGAAGTCATCCTATGTTGTACTATGCTGTGTAACTCAAAAGTATATTTGCTCTGAAAATTGCTCAAATGACTTGAGCCTTGCAGATTCTTTGTCCAAACCAATCATCCCACTGATGTTTCAGTGGATGTCCTGGCCTCCAGAGGGTGTTGCCATAAAGGCACGGAAAATCCTAGCACCTCTACATTATATTGACTTAAGCAATGAAAAATTATTCAAGAAAAACTTGCACTCAGTTGTTTTACAATTAAACAAGCAACTGAGTGTTAGGAGTCCAAGAGATGGTAAAAGGGACAGAAACAAATAGAAAGTTTTAAGAGATAATTTGTTGTACAATAATAATTAACGATTAAGTCTTATTAACCTAAGCTTACCTAAGAATTAAGTCTACAGTACATCATTTAGATGGAATAAATATGTTGCTTTTCCTTCATGGAAGCTAAGCTTAAAGATTCGTGAAGTCTTTACTAGGAAAGGGCTAGTCTAGGTTTTAGGGATCGTACTACTAAAAGAGAATTACGCGTGACCAACGCCTTACCTCTAGTTCCTTGCTGATTTGAACCATCACTTGGTCATATTATTCATCTCTTGCATCTTATTTATACGAAACATGAAGAACCTTTCCTCAAAAATAGCCCCAAATATAACAACGATAGCCAGCAACGCATATCCCATCGATCTCTGTGAAAAAGCTAATTTCGCGCCAAAACGCTCAATTTAGGGCATTTCCATTGGTCAATAATTTTTGCCGCGCTTTTTCACGCGGCTGCGTCAGAAAGGTTTGAATTTGCATTCATATTATAATTTATTTAGATTCCTTTTCACTATCTTATAATTTTTATTTCAATTGAGTTCTACTATCTAGCTCTTTAGTTCCTTTTTACCCTGGCCGTACCTAGCAAAAGAAGAACCGTGCGCGAACTTGCAAATCTTCCAATAAGTTTAGATGATCCTCCGGATGTCGTAAGCCAACTGTAAGCCAAAAAAAGTGCAGCCATTGGTCGACCGTTGACATAAAAATCAAAACACATCCTGTAGCTTTCACAAAAGCAGAACTGCAAAAGTGCTTAAGTTTTGAAATGTTTTAGCGCTATGCCTTTGAATGTAAGAAATTGTTTTAGACACGAAGTGGATGGTGGATGGGCATGGATCGTGTGTGCTGCTTCTTTTGTTATTCAGTTCGTTGTGTTTGGGATAATTCAGTCGTACGGCATTATTTTCATCGCACTTCTGGATGAATTCAAGTCTGGAGAATATGAAACCGGTAAGAAATTTTGTATTACAAATCTTCATTGGAATACTACGTTGCTTTAAACAGTTTAAATTGTAGGTATTTTAGCTCATTTTTGGATGCAAACGAAACCTTACTATGCATCTTCATCTACAGATTTCCTAAGACAGAACCCTCATTTTTTCGGGACGAAGCAAAGTTCTTGCTTTCATATAAAAAAAGACTTTTTCATGTAGTTTTAACATTTCCAGGCATAATCTAGTTTAAAGTTGAATGAAAATGCTATATATATTTAAGGCTACTTAGTCTCAGCATCGATAAAAGAATAATTATCATAGTTTGGAGAGATTTGAAGGTTTGTATGAAAATGAATTCGTTGGTAGGCAAGAGATGACCCAAACTTCATAGTTTTCAGTATAAATTTTAACATGCAATTTCTCTCTTTAGTAATTAATTTCCTGCCTTACTATTAGTTATTATTTTCCTAATGGAATAAGTTTCTGTTCTGTTGAACAAAAATATCGATTCTTTTTTCAGTTTTTTCCCGGCCCGTGAAATTAAAAGCACTTCTTTTTTAATCTTTAGCTTGGATTGGATCTCTGGCTTATGGTATGCAATTTCTAATTGCACCAATCACAACCACATTGTGCGAACATTTTGGATGCAGAAAGATGGTGTTCTTTGGAACTGGAATTTCGATGTTGGCACTGTTTGCTTCCTCTTTTTCACCAAATATATCAATGTTATACTTCACATTTGGAATTCTCTGGGGTATTGGCGCAAGTTTCACCTACTTTCCCTGCATACTTGTCCTTCGCTTTTACTTTTCGGAACGAATCTCTCTAGCAAATGGCATTTCCATGTCCGGGGCAGGGATTGGTACCATCGTAATTAATGTTGTTCTGAATCGAGTCATTCAGGATTATGGCTGGAGAGTGGGACTACGAATGCTCGGTGGAATAGTTACTTTTATGTTTGTCTGTGGGAGTGTCTATCTTCCGCCACCTCCAGATTTTTACGCTATCCGTGAATGGACAAACTATAAGAAGGTAGGGGCTAATTAGCACCTGTATTAGTATTCAATCATTTTAATGATTTTTTTCTTCTATCATATATTCAATCATTTTAATCAGTTCTTTAGCTATTCATATATCTATAAAAAAAGACCACCTTTCAAGTCCCAAAGCCCTCTTCGGTACCCCCTTCGATCCCCAACATTTTTATCCCCCCTATTCTCGGCATATTAAATGACTTTCCCTTAGCCAGAAAGCACAAATATTACGTTTAGTCTCAGATCTCCGACCGACGTTTTTTTAAATAGATGTGTTATATCAAAATGTATAGTCTAGCCCCCAAAGCTAGGAATAAAACTTTCCTACCAATGCCTTCAAATAATATTTGCTTTTTAATTCTCAGGTGAAATTTACAGCCAAGCTTTCACGTATACTAGATGTTCGTCCTTGGAAACAGAAGGCATTTGTTGTCTATGTATTGGGCATTTCACTTGTGCTGTTTGGATACGTTGTTCCTTATGTGCTTCTGGTGAGTGGGCTGTTTTATTATATGTCGCTTTTTCTTTATGTTAACGGGGGCAGATCCAGGATTTTTAAGAGGGGGTGACGGTTATAGGATACCTCGCGCCATTACCACAGGAAACCAATAAAAAGCGGGAAAATTATGTAAATACTTCGTCTCAAATTGACGGGAATGAAATTTGAAAGCTTCAAGTAAACTGTAAAAGCTTTTCCAGATAACATGTTTTCAGTGTATTAAGAAAGGTACGTTTTTTTATTAAGGGGAGGGGCTGTGGGGCTTCAAAAGGGAGAGTCATCAGTAAATAATTTGTGCAAGGAGTTGGGGGGGGGGGGTGACTGGTCACCACCTCACCACCCCTGGATCCGCCCCTGTTTAATTTGCAGTTTTCTCTGCCTGTTCTATTATCTTCAGGTTCGTTATGGTGAAACCCTTGGAGTTCCCTCGTCACAAGGTGCTCTGTTAGTTGGATACATGTCAATTTCAAATATAATTGCTAAACTTTGCTGTGGACGCCTAGCTGACATGAAAATAATTAAACGGTTGATCATCATGGAGTTATCAATCCTCGGTTTTGCAATTTGCAACTTGGCAGTTACAGCAGCCAAAGGCTACAACGGCCTTTTAGCCTACGCTCTCTGCATTGGATTCTTTGATGGATTCTTTGTTGTCGTGCTACCTATTCTAATCTGTGACATTGTTGGTAAAGACTTAATGGCTACTGCTATAGGGGGCTTCTACGGAGTCGTTGCTACACCAATGATGTTGGGCCCTCCTATATTTGGTAAGTAATGTTCAGTCAGATAAACGACCAGTAACCTTTTTTTTCACAGGACCACGGTGCCATGAAATTAGCATAACATTTGCTACGAAGAAAATAAACTCGACTAGACTTTTCAACATCAAGATGCAAGAATTCTTTCCCTTGCAAGCCATATGATATATATAATATGATTGATGCTAGTAGGGAATTGATCAGAATTTTTAACTGATTTCAACCCTTATGCGAAATCATAGAACATTGGGAGGATGCCTCACCTGAAAATGTTTTTTTTTTGTAAAATTTCAACAGGACAGTTATACGATGCATTTAACTCCTACGACGCCGCCTTTTTTGTAGCTTCCTCTTTGATGATTTTTGGAGCATCAATGATGTATGTGGTATATAGATTGAAACCAGAGTTGATAAAAACAGAATTGCAATTTCCCACGGAGCTTGAGATTGATGCAGAAGATATGTTCACTAGCAACTTGTTTGCGTGCCCCAGTATCCATTCACATACCGTTGATGCATTGAGTGGGATGTTCATGTCCGAACGATACTCTATGGCCAATCTTGACAGACCAAGCCAGATAACGTTTAACCCTCTCTATAATTTAAGCTACGGCACCAAAAGCAGAGCAGCATCTTCTGCTAGTCGACAAACATACTTTCCTTCTTTTGCTACCCTGACCGATGATCGCAGCGAAGGACGATCTGAAATTCTTTTGCAAAGGCTCCGTGGGTTCTCGACCGCAACTGAAACTGGATCACCGCGTCTGAATGAACTGAATGAACGTAATGATGTTACAAGGGCGCAAAATATTGATGATGGATTTTCAACTTCTACTCCCAAGGAGTTAAGCCTTGACAACCTGTTTATTAGGGAGAAATCAGAAGCCGCTTTGGTTGAAACAACAAGTTTTCCTCAAAACATTGGAACTCCTGACGTTAAGAATGAAGTCGAAACCACAGGACAAGATGTTGACACAGGGGAACAAAGCTGCGTCGATAAAATCACGCCTTTAGAAGATAATGCAAGTACTGCGACATTAGTAAACCTCGATGACCAGTCAGAATCACAAACCAATAATAAGGATATAGAAGAAAGTGAAATATCCTTTCTTGAACTCGACAATCGGACGAATATCAATCAAACGAAAGAAAGTAATGATCTGCAAACAATAGTCTTGCAATCTGGTGCAAATCAACTTCAAGTACAAGATCCTTGTGCAAATGGAGTAGATAAAGTACCAGTGAGACTTGGTGTCTCAAACGTTGAGGGATTGCAGCATTCTTTACCCGTCATTCCCGAAGGCATAGAAGCAGATCCAGTTAATCTACAGAATGAAGAACTCTACAATGAAGAAAGCCTACTTACCGATCTTTCTACAACTACAGAAACTCCTTCGACTAACCTTGAAACCCCCACAGATGTCGATCCTATGGTCGAGACAGCAACCCTGGTGGAAATCGATGATGCTAATCTAGATGACAGTGATACTATAGTTCCTGAGGACACGGACGTGTCTTCGGAAACGGTTAAAAATTAAGGGTTTGAGCCAGAATTTGGACAAAACGTTGCAGAAAATTATGAAGACGATGTATTAATAAAGCTTCCTCCACCACCGAACGTTATACGAAAGAATCAAGAAAAGAGTCCCAGTCCCCTTGTGGATCTCGAAGAAGACAAAGAAGATTTGCAGGAACTAGATGATCAGAACATTCTAGTTAACATTTTAGAAGAAGTAAACGAAATTGGAAGAGAAGTTGAAAATATTCAGTCAACAAACTATGCCGGCGACAGAAATAAGATCAGCGTAAGACCTCATCCAGCTGCTGTTCAAGGAGAAATATTTGCCCAAGGAAATACCGAGGAGCTTATGAGTGCAAATTTTAGCGAAGCTCAAGATTTCAGCACACCAGTCACGACCGAAGTGGTTAACTCAACACATTTTGACTTATTAAGTAGGAGATTGGAAGCAGTGGCTGCCGAGCAGATGAAAGGAGAATTTATATCCAGATTTCCGACAGACGAAATGACGCTCTTTGCAGCTAGTCGTAGCATGGCCCAAACTCCTTTTGAGAATCAAGGTACACCAGTTTATCAAAATATAACTTGTTCATCACAACAATCAAAAAATCCGAGTGCTCAACGAACGCCAGGGGATACCATCTGTAGCGCAGCTTTTGACTTACAGCCAGATGGGACTTCTTGTATGCGTGCAACAGGCCCGATCCCCATCGACGCACCAATTCAAGATCTGATCACATCAAACTCCACAGGGACTTGTCAACAACCCTCACATATCCCTCCCTTGCCCGAGAGACCACCAGAACCATTGTTAAGCCCCATTTGTAGACCTGAAGTAACTGACTACCAAGAAAGCACAAAGGGATTGGAAAGTAACCAGGAAAACGACATAATTAAAATACCGCCTCCTCCAGACTTCGAAAGACGCCGCCCGTCAATCTTTGATATACAGGAAGCAGCAACAATACAGGTTCAAAGCCAGGATAGTTTGGAATCAGATGCAGTTAATAACTGTTTTGAAATGGAAGATAGGCCAAGAGGTTTCTTTGATCTAGAGAATTCTAAAGATGATACATATCAAGCCCCTGGTAGTGTTCAATCACCGTTCCGTTCTTCGAAAGTCGATAAAGAAGAAGACATGACGAATAATGTGTCTTCTTTAGTTCCCAGAGAAGATATGGTATCACCAGTATTTGTAGAATCGTACACAGATGAAACAGGTGCTGATCAAATCGAAAGTGCACAGGAATTCTATACACCAGCCTCTAACATAGATAAGGATTCAATACGTCTTCATCTATTAAGTGAGAGGGTAGAAGACGTTGCAAACAAACAGTTACAAGGAGAATCAACGATGAGACTCCTAAAAGATGATATGACACTTTTTGCGCCAAGTCGCAGCATGAATCCTAATCCATTTGATAGTCAAGGAACGCCTACAACTGAAAGTGAAGCACTTACGTCGATACAACCAGTAACAACAGCAAGTATCATCACAGATGAAACCTCAAACGTTTGTTCGACAAATCCTTTTGAGATGACAGCACAAAACGGTCACTGGCCTAGCAGTCCCTCGTCAAATGCCGCTTTGCAATCAGAAGTCATATCTGGAAACCCAGAAAATCAACTTCTGAGTTCTGACGTTGTGAACGCTGGAAGTAATTTGGTTACTCAACATCAGCATGGACAGAATGTACAGAAAACTTTTGAGGATGCTAACATCAGCATGCCGGCGAACAGTCTTTTGGACAACGAGAGGCCTAGCATGCCGTCTAATCCATTTATTTCTCCAGTTCAAGTACTTGCGTGTATTAAAAACGATAAAACCGACTTGCTGCCTGCCCAAGGACATCCTGAAAAATCCCATCCAATAAGCGTACCTTTGAGGCCTGAAAGGAAAAGATCTAGCAGAAAATCTTTAACGATTGAAGACGGCTTAGAATGTTCTTTGTCTGGTAGCAGTAACAGTATGGTACACGTTTTCGAAATAGAACTTGATGAAGACTTAAAAGACAGAGGGAGTGTGACGGGAAATCTCGCGCCAACAACTAATCAAGTTGCTCAATTTGAAAACTTTAATGTTGGTTCTTCCACTAATCCATTTATTGTTGAAATGCAAGAACGTTTTCCTTTGGATGAAAGTTTTCAAACGAAAGACTGCCAAAAATTTCAACGACCTACTGTTAATAAAATAGTACCTTTAGCAGATGGAGACTCGTCATCTCAGTTTGACACAAGGGATCATTTCGACCAGGATCAGGATGATACTCATTTTGCAATACATGACATAGCACCAAGAGAATTGCCAGCAGAGAAGGAATTAGATGAAATAACTAGCATAAAGAAAATAAAATCCATATCGAACTTAGAAAACAAAGATCAGAATAAAGACGTTTGTGGAGAGGAAGGTTATAAGGAAACCGCCAGCAATTACTCGTGGTCAGCGGCAAACTGTAACGAATCTCAGGAATGCTTTTCTACGGCCACCAATAAAGAGGACGACTACAAAGGATCTCAATTTGAATTTCTGGATAAAGAGATAGCTAATCAGCTAGTATCTCTTATTAAAGAGAATATAGATAGCTATCCAGAAGATGAACTGGTCAGCGGTTGCATTGATGGGAAAGAATCCTGATGCTTTTATGTCAAAGCAAAACGACTAAGCATGGAAATACTTTGGTGGCACGTGACTTATCTGATCTGCAAGAAGTCTACGATCGTAAGTGACGCTTTTCATGGTCTAATTTGGTAGGGTGCATACCATATATCCGTGAAAAAGGTAACTAACGAAATTGTAAAAATTAGTATAAAGTTTGGTAAGTCTGCGGTCTACTGAGGTTTACTGAACTTAATAATTTGTGCAAATTCTTACAAAGGTTTTCATGGATCAGGGCGAAAGGAGCCCCCTTCTTCCGCCTTGCATGGATGTATGTATGCACTCTAACGCGCGTTCGCCGTTTTTCAAGGAGAACCACTGATTTGAAAGAAAAATATTTAATTAACAAATAAAATAGCTTTTTCCGTGCACCGTTCAGTAATAAAGCACTTAGGGAGTGACGTAAGCACGAAAGAAGTGTAATGAGAAGCATGAGCCGTAGGCGAGTCCTTCTCACACTTCTTGAGTCACGGCACTGTCAGACCAATAGCAATGCACGAGAAAAAAATCAGTCAATTTTAAGTCTATGAAATATCACGGTCACAGCACGACACGGCACGTCATGCTTAGGGAAACGAGCTTTTCAGTAATGCGAAAACTTGCTCTATTTTATAAGCAGATTAAGTATCACGTTTTTCCCCCCCGCAAACGGCAGACATAAACACGTTAGCATCGTTTTCTCTGCATTTGATTTTATCTTTCGTAAAGACAAATGTTTTTTTATCTAGTATCTATAACTTGGAGACTTTTTTTAGATTCTCTTTACTAATTCTAATTCTAAAGCCTTTCTTGCTTGTCAACTGACGTTTCACGTTCGCCATGCAGCGCCTTATTGTGCCAGCCATTTTGATTTTGTTTGCCGATTTCAAAGGCTTATTATAGTGTGACTGACTATAGCGATAGAAAGACTTGGGATGGAAATGTCACAATTTTACAACAAAAATGTCTAGAGCAAATTGATAGGTTAATTGAATTCTACGGTGTCCGAGAGGATTCACTCAAAGTCTAAATGTCGCACTGCAAAAATTGATGAAATGGTAACACGCCAGGGAAAAACTGACGAGCTCTTCTCATTGCAAATTTCTCTGCAAATTTCTCCCTCGCTACGCCCCTGAAACCAACGCTGAACCTACACACATTTAATCTTCACTGCTAGGTCATTACTGCTATTTTCATAAACATGCGAACTCACTAGCTGTGGGCTGCACGCTGAAATTTGGCTTTTGCTCCCGGTTGCCGTTAATCAAAACTAATCAGTCGGTGCCTTTCATATTTTTGATTGACGGCACCAAAAACAAAAACAACAACAACAACAACAACAAAAAAAACAACAACAAAAAAAAAACAACAAAAAAACAAACAACAACAAAATTTCAGCGTGCAGCTCGCAGCTAGAGAGTTCGGATGTTTATGAAAATAAGCAGTCGAAGTGACTGAAGCGATCAGAAATTTTCGAAGAGCAACTTTTTAGTTTTTTGGTAGCATGTCTCCATTTTCAACAGTACGTACAGTTTTTGCAGCCTGGCATTTCAACGGACTTATAAGACCTCTGGCACCCATAGAAATCGAATAATACATGTAACGTTTTCTTTGCCACATGCCAATTTAGTTTTTATCTAAAAACATATATTAAATTTTATCATACAATATAAAAATAGTAAAAAATAGTCGATCAAATTTAGATCAAACTTGTGATGTTTCCAGTGGTGTCCTCTGTTCTTGCAAACAAGAAATTTCGGTTCTAATTGGACCAATATTTTGCGGTTGCTGTCTTGAATTAAGTAACAGTGGAACAAGAAACATTACGCTAACTCCCAAGGTAGACAAACCACCAGAAATAAAGAATGCAATGCTGTATTCCCCGAAGATATCATAAATCAAACCTGCAAATATACGATATGCAACGCGGTTAATGACTTTTTAATAAAAAATCTTTATTTAAGTGTCTAGTCGTACTAGCGCTTTCACACTAATTGAACACACTTTTCACTCACACACACTACCACAATATTCAATATTCTATGCACACAACGCTCAACTCGTATGTTGATTTAGTTACGGACTTAGCATAGGAAAGAACAACACATCAAACAAACTCAATTCACGTGGCGAACCGACCCCGTTGGAATCACAGCGGTGAAAGACGACGCATAAGGAGCGTTCGCCACCCGTGCCACCATACTACTACTTCACAGTTAGACAAGTAGACCGAATGGTTTACGAGAGGTCTAATCGTTTTAGTCTATAAACCAACTAATCAGTCAGCAAAAGGATACAAACAATTTTGAAAATAATTCGAAAACGCGAGTTGGTGTTGTGTGTGAGGTATCTAACAGCCTTCAAAAGCGCGCGAGTCGCAAGAAAAACAGCCTCGCGTAACAAGATGTTTATTCGACCAGAGTTGAGATATCAACCCCATGCATACCTGCAAGAGGCGTTCCTACGGCTTGTACTAGTGCCACAATACAGCACACATTGCCGAATGCTCGAGGCATATCCTTATCACCTACGATCAGATGTGTTCCCATGCTAAACATCACTGCAAAGCAACCATCACAAATACCAAAGACAATCACGAATACCAAAAAACATGCGTAGTTATAGGCCAGTGGACACAGAGTTGTATTAACTGCACTAATGAGAGCAAATATCTGCAGAATGGTGATGCGGGAAGTCGCCTCGACGTCACCAACCTGGCCAAAGATAATCTTAGAAATAGCTTGACTGATAGCTATGTAGCCAATCAGAAGTGCGCTTTGAGGTTGGGGTATTCCTACGTCACTAGCCATGCGTACCTTAGAGAGGCAAAAGAAAGATATATTTGATCATGAATTGATATCTGAAGTTTCAGTTGGGTGTGCAGTTACATATGTGTGCAATATATGGCAAAGCTATAAAATGCTTACAGTCAAACCAACTCGTTCGTTCCTATCAAGGTTTGAAGATTCATTTTATTATTCGAAGTTTGATTTCCACCCTGCTTTGAAGCTTGCATTAATGGAACGAACGTTGCGAATTTGAATAATGGGCTCGGATTAAAAGTTTATTTAGTTCTTCACAGATTCGTGCAAAGCTAAAATTATTTTAACAATCAATGTAGCTACCATCTTAAAGTTATTTGTTTGGTGTGCAGTTTTGTTCAAAAAATCCTTTCACAAATGAACATTTTGATGTTTCGAGGCAAAGATTAAAATTTGCGACGTTCGTTTCATTACTGCAAGCCTCAAAGCAAAATGGAAATCAAACTTCCAATAATAAAACGAATCGTTGAACCTTGATAGGAACGCATGAGCTGGTTTGACTGTAAATGTCACTTTCGACTTACCAAAAATACAAAAGGGACGAAATAACCCGAGAGGATCAAACTCAAAGACAACGTCCATACAGATAAAGCCCTGCTTCTTGTAAACAATTCATAGTCAAAAAAAAGTTTTATCCCGTTCCGTGTAAATATAAGACAGCGTTTGTACCAGGATCTTCTACTAGTAAAAACGTTCACCACCTTTTTCCCCAATGGTTCTTTGGTCCCTTTAGGTAAACTTGAAGTAGGAATAGCAAAAATGCATCCACATAAGAATAAAACAATGCCTGAGCTAGAAAAGACTCGTAAAGAAAACCTCCAGCCGTGTTTCAATATTATCATACTCTGAAGCTTAGAGATGACTGGAAGTCCAAACCCTGCGCCCGCCATTGCTAAACCGTAAGCAAGGGACAAGCGTCTCTTGAAGTGATTATTCAAAGTGACAAGTGAGCTATAAAAACACATGCTCGTACCCACTCCCCAGCAGATTCCATAGGTAATAAACAGAAGACCGAAGTCTGTTACGAAGGAGGATGTTAAGAGGCTAACGCTGGCAAGACATGAACCTACTAACGCAACGGAATGACACCCGAAACGCTGGCAAAGCACAGTCATAATCGGACCAAGAAAGTACATTAATGTGAAAGCCAGCGTACCAAGCCAAGCTGAAAAGACAAACAGAAAAAAAATCAAACCGCCCTTTGGCGAACTCGTGGATACTAGTTGCACTTTCCAGATTGGGCTCCCAATCACCAAAGATCGAGTTTGTATACTGGTGTACCGACAATCTCAAAACCGTTCTAATGGAGCTTAAATTTACCAAACCACACTGAACTTTCAAACAACGGCACGAACAATAATTTCTTAGTTTTCAGGGTAAATTTCATGGCAATCTTTACGAAAATCCTTAATCCTGCGTTGATTCGGGAAGCGTGATTTTCGCATGTATTCAACAGGTTTCTATGCAGTCAGAATTAATTTCCCCAAATCAATCTTTAAAGTTTGAAAAGGTCTATTCTTCCTCAACTTGCAGCAAAAATATGATTTCAATCAGAGATCTTGCCCATAGTTAAATCTTCTTTTTCTTTTGAGGCAACTAATTAGCCTATGTAAACACGGGCTTCCTATTTTCCCTCGCCAGAAATTCGTGCCTTCCCAATGAGCTTTAAATCCAGTCCAATGAACGAAAATGGGTGATTCATTAAGAAGAAATGATTTTCACTCCTCTTGAGCGCCTCTTGCTTGGGCTTCTGTCGAACCCTTTCTGTGGCCGTTTTCTCGAAAATAAAATAATATTTTCGAAAACTAACTACGCAGGGATTCATATCTAATAATGGCTATCTAATTTAAAAGAAGAGCGAATTTGATTTTTTGACCCTTGCCACCATTTGTTCGATTCTTGTGGACATTTTTATCACCGGAAGGAAATTTCAGTTAGCATGACAGCTTATAAGTAGGATATTTCGTTACAATCAAAGCGTGTAGTCCACTTTGACCTTGTCAGTCCCTGTCTGTTGTGGACATTGCTTGTCTACCGTTTTTATATCAGAGGACAGAGACAACTAGCGCAAATTGTTCAAAAATACTTCATTAAGGTGGCTCGACCCCCTCACGCTTGACCGCTACCTTCCACTTTTGGAACGCTAGTGCATAAACGTCTTT
>NW_022261028.1:19954-59629 GCF_009602425.1 Actinia tenebrosa | reverse complement strand
AAAGACGTTTATGCACTAGCGTTCCAAAAGTGGAAGGTAGCGGTCAAGCGTGAGGGGGTCGAGCCACCTTAAAGCACTATGAAACGACTGCTTATGTCTCTGTACTGTATGGGGTCGGTAAATGTAAATGTAAATGTGATATAAACACTCTGGGAGCTAGCTTGGAGCACTCGAGCGGCAAGAGAAACGCTCCGGCGGCTACGCTTCGTCAAGGTTCCTAAGCTTGCTTCTATTGTGCTCTACAGCTACCAGCGTGTTTATCTCGCAGAACAGAAACAATACGATACAACACTATACCTGTTCTTAGTTCATCACTGTGAAAGGCATCCAGAAGTGGCGTAAATAGAATCCCAAATGAATTCTGTAGTCCAAAGACAATAAATTGAACGAGAAAAGAAGCTCCACACACAATCCAAGATCTTTTAGATATCTCCCCTACGCCATTCGCCTTTTCTACCATCTTTGTACCGGGGTGCAAGAATCAAATATAGGCAAGGACGGAGGCTAGGCTTTCGAAGATAATGCTAAGAAAATCCTGTTTTTTTGAACAGGGTTTGTGCCGAGTTACACTTTAAATTAAAGGACTATTCAAGGAATATGTTCAGCTAATAACTAATCCATGATTTTACACGTCTTACGTGGTAAAACGGTCACTGGTGATAGATTTATCAATAAACCATGTGATGAGATCTTTGTTTACCACGGGACCGGAGAAAAACGTTTGCGCATGCGTTCATTTCACCACGTTTTCTAAGAATTCCGGCTGCGTTACCAGCGCGTGGTTTAGACTCTTCCACAGTCTCTCGCTCGTCCGTTCCGTCTCCACGCTTAGAGACTGTAACGGTACAATGACCGAAAGGACTTATGGGTCCCGAAAACTTGGACCCAGCGTGCTTTGGGAACCAAAATACTCGTCCACAGTCTCTCTCGTTTCAATATTTTCAAGATGGTGGCCATTTTGTTGTGCTCACATCCTCTTTACTACCCTGCGAGCAGAGTCTCCTTTTAACTCCTATACGGGCGAGAGAAGGAAAGGAGACTCTGCAGAAATCGTGTATTTCTTTTGTAGTGCCGTTATC
Source organism: Actinia tenebrosa (assembly GCF_009602425.1). Next base: position 58,550 of record NW_022261028.1, on the reverse strand, counting down.
CAAGAATATGGATAATGAGATGCATAATTTCAGGTTTCATACTGGTTTAAACTGGTTTTGATGCGCGAGTCTGTATTAAATAATATGGCCGATGACCAAAATTGAGCCCGTTTCGTAATTTCGAAAGCGATCTATATCACGTTTTATCAAAACAAAAATCAATTTCAACCAATTACTCATCAAAGGAAATCGCTAGAAAGTTTTATGGATTCCAAAGACCCGTTTGTTTCGCTGCCGACAGGTCATGCAAAGTCACTTATTTTCCAGCTTGTAACTCCGATGATCAAACATCTTCAAGAAATCGATCCAAACACTAGTCGATACCCTAAAAATCCTCTTTTGGTGGCAATAACTCCGCTCCAGGCACTGATGAGCGACCAAATTTCCGCTTGTGAAAAAATAGTTCTTCAAACTGCTAAGCTTGATGAAATTGAAGCAGTGAAAGAAGARCACGAGATCATCTTTCACTGAGGTCATGMCTCTAAAAACATGTTTTAAGCGGTAATCGTGTTCGGACAGGAACCGGAAACCATTTATAAAACGAGTGAGCTTGTGAACGAGTTAGTTTCTTAGCAACCGCTGCGCATGCTCAAAAAAAATTGTACACGATTTCTGCAGAGTCTCCTTTCCTTCTCCGCCCGTAGAGGAGTTAAAAGGAGACTCTGCTCGCAGGGTACCTCTTTACCAGACCTTACTCATTTTCCTAGATTAGACAAATGAGTAGGGTCTGTGCCCGAGAATGCTATTCCCTCGTATTCATACGAATGCAAAATCGTAAATTCGGAGAAATACGAAAGAAGAAAATGTGACAACATCCCAAAGTGATTTTAACGGAGTATGAACAAGTGAATTGTGCCGAATTGAATTATTTCAAAGTCAACTAGCATTAGCGAAAATAAAAAGACAGCAAAGAAACATTGCACATTAAAATACACATCCACATTTGGGCGGAAACCACCCTTCATAGGTCCTTGTAGTGTACTGTGGTTAACACATCGGACTAGAATACCGAAGACGTGAGTTCCATTTCCGCTAAGGGCATTTGATGTTTTTCTCTTATTCTCTCTTAGAGCCCACGTTTTTGCTAGGTCCCATTTTTCTCGCGGGCACGTAGTCGAAACAGGAACCCCAAAACGCCGATTCTTTCTCAAACCCATCACAAGAACAGGAACCCCAAAACGCCTATTCTTTCTCAAACCCATCACAAGAACGCCTGTTCTGCAGTCTAATTTTGAGTTAGCTTCAGGTCCTCGAATTTCGGACCGGAAGTTTCAATTGCGCCTGCCTAAGGTAAGCCGATGTTTGGGTTACATTTGGTCTTCAGGGATTCAAATTGCTTCGAACAACGTTAATCCATTTTTGACCTTAGCTTTTTAGCTTAAATATAGTAGTTAAATCACTTATTATTTGCCTACGGTATACTTGAAGTTTATCCGCCGGATAGCGCTATCCACCCTTCGTACAACCGGGCCCTGGTCTATACATTGAAAACTTTGGCTCTAGTACTATTCATTTGCTATTAAAACAGCTACTCCAAATGCACAAAAGTATATTTTTATTACTTTGATCTTGCAATGACAATTAAACTGCCAAAAATGCACGTTTAACCTCTCCAAGGTAAACCCGGCCGTTAACGCACTGATTTGGCTTGTTTTCATTTATAAATAGCTTCATTGTTTTACTGATATATTTAATTAAATATGCATATGTATATTCCTAGTTTTCTTTCACTTATTTATTTCTTATTCTATCAATGAATGCCTTAGTGGAAGCTCTCAACCAAAACTTCGTTGTATAAGCTGCTGTGTTACAGTATCAGATTTAACAGGACCATTTCTCGAGTGTCAAGACCGGCAGAGCACCAGGAAGACGGCACCAAACGATTATCCGGCGGAACCGCAAAAAAACCGGTCTCCACTGAAAGAGATCCTAAACAAACGAATGCTGTGTGCCACGTTGCCCAGTTATAGGACCGTTTCTCAAGTGTCAAAACCGAGCGTCAGGAAAAATACCAAACGATTATCCGGCGGCTTCATTGTGGAACAAACCACAGATCTCGACTGAAGAAGATTGTAAACAAATGTAATGCGGCGTGCCACGTTGCTCAGTTATAGGACCGTTTCTCGACTGCCAATAACGCGATCCCAAGAAAAAGAACTTTCTGCTTGGGTTATCCTAGACAGTTCAGTATCTGCACGGCTACATTTTGGTTTTGTGTCAACGTAAATTTTTTCAATCTCCAGGGCTTTTTCCATTAGTTTGCTAAATATATCCCCAATGGAATCACTTTCTTTCTCACGATACAGTGAACAGGAAGTCTTGTAACTTGTTACAACCTCCGGAAACGCGTCCTTTCCTGTTTCGGTGTCATATTCAAGATCAGTATCAGTGGATCCAAACCTCGATCGTACGGACCTCAAGCTCGCTGTTTCTTCGCTACCCGTCGATCTTCCCGAGTCGGAATTGATGCTACCATTTGCTTTATGAGTGGCCAGAATCAAACACTCTTGGTCCCCACTTATGATATTTGGAGTGTACTTATCAGTACCGAAATGCTGGCTAATTTGTTTCGGTACTGATGACTTAACGACAGGGTACCCAACGAAAGCGATCTGATCATGGCATGCAAGTTGACAGTGAAGAGCTCCATCGGTGGCCTGTGCATCATCTAAAAGACGCGATATGACTAGACTTGATGGTCGACTGTATGGTTCTTCTAATACACGTCTACGCCAGGGCACTAGTTGTTGTTTGTCAAGGTGAGTGCTAGAGGCACCTATCCTCTCATTAAAGTCAACCATGATCTTGATATCATCGGAGGACGCCCTGGTCACTTCAACATCTTTTTCTGTTTTCTCGGCAGTGAGTCTCTTGCCAATCATTCGCTGGACCACGAACATCAATAATATACCAATGATTAATGTCGATCCCGAAAGAATGAAAGCGGGGCCATAGCTTCTAGATTTGTCGAATATCAAACCTAAAGAATTAGAAAAAGAGTCAAGTAAAGGTGCATTATTCACAGTGTTTTCCTCTGGATGACCACGGGGGGCTTGCGTATCTTGAGGATCAAAAAATGTCGGCAGCACCAAAGCTTCCTGCTAGAGCCACCCACGCTGGACAAGTCAGAGGGGGAGAGACCAGGCTAAAACAAGGGGTTTTCCGGCCAGTTCCGGTTTTTCCTCCCTTCTCTCGAATTCATCCCTAACTAATTTAAATTGGTAAGAACTATGCTCCGGGGTCATACATGGACTGGATAATGGCTGCCAGAGGCGCCTTCACATGCTTTCAGTTTGATCGACCCCGTGGAGTTACTTGTTGTTAGTTGTTACTAATTGTAATTGTGATAGCGATTAGCAATAAGTATTTCTTTTCAACATACAAAATTATCAATCTCACCCTCTCCTTCGACCTCGCGCACGCACAAACCACATAGACGTGAGCCAACTCTTGCTGGAAATATTTAAACCAGATGACTTAACAAATCAGTGTACAATTAGGAACATCTTCCTATTGGTAAACTGCAGCTCACCTGCTATTGGGGGCCCTAATATAAGGGGAATGGATATCAGACCATAAAGACATCCAAACGCTCGTGGCATCATTGCTTTACCGACAATCAGTTCTGTGCCCATGCCGATCATGACTGACCAACATCCATCAGCAAATCCGAACAGTACAACATATATGACAAGAATAAAATAGCCATATTTAGTAGCCAATGGACAGAGCATTGTTGCTATAGCTTGGATGAAAAGAATTCCTTGGAGTATCATGATTCGTTTTGATCGGGCAAAATCGCCAAGTTTGCCGAAGAGGACTTTGAAGACTGTCTGGTTAATGGCTAAGTAAACAATCAGGAGAGTACTATGTGCTCGAGGCACCCCGATGTCTTTAGCCATGCGAATCTATGAAGAGAAAACAACAAAATCGTACGGTGAGGTTAAATGGAATTGGACCTAAGAAGAAGACCCAAAACTACAACGGTGCAATTTAATTTTTCATGCCGACTCGGTTTTTCATGTAGGAACTTACGTTCAAAAATAGTTTAAAATTTGTCCGAATGACTTCATCCACCTCGTGCAACCCTAAAACGTCAAAAATAGCTTTTAAAGACATTCTGTGATGTTAACAAGATTTTGACATAAAAACCCGATATCGGGATAAATAGTCCTTTTCCTTATTCGGTAAATACCGCTGTGTTTTATTACTGAAGACTCATTTGCACAGGCTTAGCCTCGTCCAAGAGAAAATATTCATTTTCGAAAGTCAACTCATTTATGTAAGGAATGTGCAGCTTGAACATATACCGATGTCCTAAATTCCAACGGACTTTTAATGGCAACTGTTAATCTTGAGCTGACAATCTCGTACCCCGAGCCTGCGTTTCTTCTGGTCTGCGGCGAAGAACGAGGGCTCTGGCATAATCCATTTTTTGAGACCAGGATTTCTTGGACTTCCGGTATAACAGCGCACGCGTTTAAAGACTTGCCAAAAACTTTTTCCCAATTTTAAATTTTTGCTATGATTTTTTTTCTTTGATTTTCACTTTGAATTATTTTTTACTTTGATTATTTTGATCGGTTATATCTCACTTTCCGAAAATTGCGCATGCGCCAAAATATGGATTATGCCAGAGCCCTCGTCCTTCGCCGCAGACCAGAGGAAACGCAGGCTCTGGGTATGAGATTGCTCTGGCATAATCAATTATTTGGCGCATGCGCAATTTTCCAGAAGTGTAATATAATCAATGAAAATCATGCTTTAAAATAGTTTATGTTTACTTTCGATTAAAATAAAATTAAGAATATCGGGAACATTTAAAAAAATTTTGGCAAGTCTTTGAACCCATGCGCTCTTATACCGGAAGTCCAAGAAATCCTGGTCTCCTGAGTCAAAGAATTGATTATACCAGAGCCCTCGTTCTTGCCGCAGGCCAGAAGAAACGCAGGCTCTTGGTACGAGATTGATGAGATGACTCATAAACGGGGCCAAGCCTGTGTAATTGAGTCTGTGGTATACAAAAACAGCGGTATGTGTCGAATTCGAAACTGTTGTATTGCAGTTGTATTTTGAGTCGGCCCAGGCACCACGTCTTTCACTGAGCCAAATACTTACTATACTCTAACTATACTCACGGAAATACTCCATCGCCAAACCAAAAGATGACAATCGATTGACTGCTATTGTAGCTGCGATCAGGCTCGAGGCTGACATTCAGAGAAAGAGGCAAATAGGTGCCCGAGTTGTATAAGCTTACTTAGACAAGTGATTCCAGAGAGTTCCGGAGTCGCCTTGATCACGTTCGGTTCGGTTCTCTCCCTTTCTAAGCTCTTTTTACCCCCGGCCACTCTATCAGCCACTTTTGAGCTTTAAGTAAGAGTTAAATAGACGAAAACCATTTAATTTCAGCAGTTCTAAAATACAGCTATTTCAAAAAAAGTTGAATACTGAATACTGCATACTGAAAAGTGAAGAACGAACATTCCAAGAACGAAGTGGATTGTGAATCAAATTGACATTGTCTAAAGTAGGATTAATAATAAATATCTATTCTACTTTTAGTGCATTCCATCTGAAACAATATACTAACTACATGTAGAGAGTTAATTGCTGTATATTTACTTTTTATTTCAAATTAACGCGATGCCCTTTGGTCTTGGAATGCACTATTCAGTATGCAGCATTCAGTATTCAACCTTTTTTGAAATAGCTGTATATATTTTCACTTTACTTTAAATACAAATAACACTAGTTCCATGGTACATTTACGACATCTTACTTACCACAAAAACAAAGGGAATAAAGTACCCAAAAATGCAAAAACCTAACGCCACAACCCAGATTGCAAATGCGCAATCTTTAAAGGGTTCTGGGTCAAAGATGTCCAAGAGCTTTTTCAGCATCCCGTACAGCGGTCTAACGGGTTTCTTTACGTCATCCGTCAGCGGTGATTCTTTGCTGACTTCACAGGTGGAACCTTGGAAAAACTTGCTTCGCTGGTTTGACTTTTCTGTATTGTTGGTGTCAACGGGTAGGTACGTAAGTCCGCAGAGAAATAACACTGCAGAGACCGCTGCTATTATGCGGAATGTAGAACGCCAACCGTAGATTCCAATCAGGTATTCCATAATTATGATCATTGCTGGTGTCCCGACGCCGGACCCGGCAAGAGTGACACCATAAGCAAAGCACAGATGTTTCTTAAAAAAAGATGTCAGTCCAGCGATGGACGCAAAGTAAGCAAAACTCGAACCCAGTCCAAATAGGATGCCATAGGTAACGTACAACCATGGAAAAGACGTCACAAGTGATGTCATAATCAAGCCAAGGCATATGAGTGTTGCTCCAAGGCACGTGATCACGCGGCTACCCCATCGGGCACACATAGCTGTGGCAAGCGGTCCATTCATAAAGGTCAACCCAAAGGATACCGAACCGATCCATGCTGGGGACATAAAATGAAAAAAACTTTCAATTTGAGGTCAGTGACGGTGGTGGGAAAGCTTGTGGTTTGGGTTCATGATTCATGAGTAAAAGCTAACTTACAAAAAGATTTTGTTTGCACGAGAAAACGTAGGATATGTCATGTAGGCGCACTGAGTAATGATAATTAATTCTCAGGAGTAGATTGACGCTGTTACCAAGCCCCTTAGGATTATTGCGCCTTGTAATTACTTCTAACTAATTGTTTAATTAGCACTATTGAAGAAATAGAAAACGCGCGCGCGTGCTGTGTGCTGTCATAAAGCACGCGGGGGTTGGCAGAACACGAAAGAAGTGTTAGGAGAAGCACGACGCGTAGCGGAGTGCTTCTCGACACTTCTCGAGTGTTCTGCCAACCCCCAAGTGCTTTATGACTGCACACAGCACAACAAGCAAGTTTTTTATTTCTTTTATGAAATACAAATTACAATAATAGATAGGAATGACGCAACGGAAAGTGCTCGCGCGTGCAATGTGCTCTAATAAAGCACGCGCTCCAAACTAATCAGAACGCGACATTCATAACAGTTATTTTATGATTAGTAATTAGTGTTTCACGGATTAATTGTTTACACTCTAGTGCGTGCACTCACTAAAATTTTGTTAAATCAAGCTAAGACACTAAAAAAAATTTTGAATATGCGGGTTAAATTGCGGGAAGATTTTTGGACAAAATATCACACCACAGAGATCAGTTTGAAATGTAGCTACTGAAGTAAAAAAAAAAAAAAGGCTTTGCACGAAATGAATCTATGAAGAACTAGATTCTTAATCCCAGCCTAGATATGAAATTTGTTCCGCTCAATTAATGCAGGTTTCAAAACAAACTTGAAATCTGACATTTCGAATAATAAACTGAATCTTCCAAACTGGATGAAACGACTCCCTGACGGCCTACCGGCAAAAAATCTTTTGAAGGCTTATAACTTCCATGAAAGTAAAGTGTTTTTCTTTTAGATTTTTTAAAGGCATTTAGTACTTTGTACAAGTCTTTTGTGGATACTCTTAAAACAGAACGTAAACATTCAGATCAGATCAAATTTGCATGTAGGAAGTGACTTCTGAAAAAAATATTGATTTATTCATAGCGAGATTACAGCTGTAAAAAGGCATTCGAACAACAACAAAAAAATATATAATAAGATAAGTGGTCCCCCTCTGCCCACCATAATCTTAAATTTATCATAGTGGTTTTTAACTTCTTCTTGGGTAGTTTTTAGTGCTTTTTAGCCGCTTTTTTTTTGTCATTAGAAAGATTCGAGGCGGTCATGTGTAGTTTACATACTCACCAGTAGATGACTCTCCTTCTCGAAAGTCATTCAAAAACTCTATGAAAAACGATCCGAAAGAGTTTTGGATGCCAACGACGATGAACTGAATGAGAAAGGATGCAAAGCAAACGAGCCAAGACCAGTGAGAGTCAACGCCAACCGCTAGACGGATGCGGCGAAAACAAATCGACCTTTTTGTCATGTAGGAAAGATTGACCAAGTTGCTGTAGGTTACAAATAAAGAGAGATTTTGTAGACCTTTGAGTTAACTGGCCCCACTACGAACACCAAGGAAGAGCGGTTAGTAAGGATTCGAAAACCCAGATTATTTTTCTTTTATCATCGCTCTACAGTCTTCATACTATCAAGCGACGACTGACGAACATAAAATTTCGCATTCGAAGATTTTTATTTTGTTCCGCAAGAACTTGCTTTACTAGTATTAGGGCAAACTAGTCAAAACCTGTTTGAATCTTGTTAGATGAAAAATTGTTAGACCAGCTCCTTAAGTGCATGTCACGAATATTATTTTCGCTTTTCCTTCTTCAATTTTCCTTCGAATATAGCAAAATCGCTACTCATAAAAATTGTCAAAATTCTAATCTCTTATTTTTGCTTCAGGCAAACTTGTTTTCATGCAAAAGAATATCATGTTTTGGATATATTGTTTTTATAATGAGGTTTGGTTTGCATCGACATCAACAGAATATAAACACACGTAATTTGGAAATCAGCGATCGTGGACTCAAGGAATACTGGAGTCCAATAATATGATATAGTGTTCAAATATTTACACAGAAATTTATTCTAGATTTTCAGAAGTCATGCTATTTGTTGAACATGTCATTGAATATAAAATTCAAAGATAATTCTTTATTACTATTAGCATATACCAACTTGTGTAGAAGACTCCGTAAATATTCCCCGATATTCACAATAATTGCTAAAAAGCCCCTTCAGCTTGGGGTAATGTTTTCCCATCTCAATCAGACCGTGTCATTCCCTTGAGAATAAAATTCTTCGTTTGAGCTGTATCCATATTCATGTGTCTTCTCATGTGCTACCGAGCGCAAACCTTAAAGAAATAATACTCTAGCCGGAATGACATGTGGTCTGAAATGGGAAAACATTACGTCAGAGCCGAAGAGGTCTATTTTGGTATTTTTCGACATATTTATCGTTTGCAACCACGTTTGCTTGTGCCAGAAATTTCTACTGGGTTTTCGATTCTAATAAAAAACAATCCCTATGGCCATGCAGAGCCACCAGTAACACAACGAGCTATGGTCAAGTGAAGTTTCCGTATTTTTAGTGTAAATGCTTTTTTGGGGGGTGGGGGGGGGGTACAATTAGGGTTAGGGTTTGGATTGGGTTTCAGGTAATAGATCAAAAACGAGTGCGAGTGTTTGATCAGGGCATCCAAACACCGAGAAACAGATGAAAGCACGAGGCCGTAAACACGAAGCACGAGTTTTCAAACTTACTTCTCAGTCTCATCATAATCCATTCGTTCTTCAATCTACTGACACTAAAAAAGTGAACAGTGTTTTGATCAGTGTCTTGATCCATTTTTGATCAAGTATCAAGGTGCGTGCACGTGATTACAATGCAAAGTCGCCATTGGTCAATGACCTCATGAATTATTAATGAGTATGAGAAGACGTTATAATCAATGATTTTAATTATTAAAATGATCCAATAATGCCATCTCATGTAGCCTTACATAAAGTACTAAACGTGTTTCATCAAGCATTTTTCTTGAAAACAAATTCCAAGACCTATAGTTTTTTTTAGCATAGGGAATTTCAATTCACGTTTATAAATTTGAATGAGTCTTTATAGTTGGGAATCAATAGCCATGGAAAAGAAAAATACTATACTCAAGAAAATGATAATCTTCAAACAGGTGCTAAATCTGCTTCTAAGTGAACCACAAGCAACAGCTTACGAAAAGTTTTATTCCAAATCTTTTCGAAACTACTTTAGAAATCACGAAATGAAAGAAACTTATTGGAAAGTAAAAAAGAAGGCGCAAATAAATAACTTTTCAAAATGGCAAAATATTTTTCTAGAAAGTCCAAATTTGCCTGGTTACATATTGAGTCTGACATATTGCTATGAGAGCCAGTGCTAGCCCCTAGACATGACGATAGAAATATCATTCCTTATTATTAGTCTAAGTATAGGCTTGACGCGTTTTTTACTATTCGAAGAGACTTCACCATTTATTTAAATATTGATATTAATAATGTCTTGGAAACAGAATAATCAATTTATGAATGTTACTTTTTTCACTGTTTTTCCGATAGCTTTCAAAATTTCTTTGTCGTTAATTCAGTCTAATCAATAAACCTATCTGCAGATGCTTTCTTTTTATGTTAAATAATTCGAACCATTTCATAAACAGCAGTTGGCACAGAGTTTTAAACTTAACAAATGATGAAACAGAAACTGGTGTAAACACTTTCTAAAGTATTTGCACAATGGTGGAGTTTCATTACAATAGTGCAAATACTGTATGCATTCTGAATGAAAATACTCCAAGAACTGCTAGAAAAATAAAATATATGCATATATGAATAAATAGGTATTATTAGACATTTTAGGGTGGAATGCAGGTGTATATTTTTTCAAGTCGGCTATTTTGTAGAGCCTGAAAGAGCGAGATAAAATGCAAAGACAAACAAAATGTCCACTTTTATTCCACCCTAAAATGTCTAATAAGTTATTTATTACTTAACGGAGATGACTTTTCCCCCAAAAGGCTTCAAAAAAAAATTCTTTTAAAAAAACTAGTTTTCAAAACCAGTTTTTTATTGTACAAAATAACTTAAAGTACAAATATCGCAGGAGTACAAATATGAACTTTTATTTCTTTTAACCCTTACAAATATTTTTCATATTCTGGAGTATTAGAGACTTACTTTTATATACAATTTTGTTGTCATTTAGCATAAAGGGGATTGACAGCATGTTGTGGGGTTCCAACCACATAATCTGCCTTTGAATCTTGCTAGATAAAAAATCTTAGAGACAACATTTACATTTAGCAAACTGATAGTTTCAAAAAAGCAAAAATGAAAAATCTAGAAAGGTATGTTTGGATTGCATTCGCCCTATTTACTTTTATCTGGATAAAGTTTCTTGAGGTTGATGCTACCAACATCGTGTTTGTTCCTACCTAACAATATATCGCAAGTCATTCAGTCAGTAATGAATGTACAGTATTTACAGTCCTTGATGTATATGGTGAAATCCATACTAAAAATCAAAATATTCTGTCCAATTTAAAGGACTATTGTTTGGGACTCACTAGTCTTGTGTTCCAGTGGAAACAAAAGCATTTTCACATAGAGAGGAGGCTGGTCAGTCTAGAACAATTGTTACTTAAATTGGTCGCCATATTTCGATTGTGTGTATAACCCTCTTACTTTTAGCAGAACATGCTGTTAGTCGGATAGTAATGTAATTATTATAAAGTAAAATTGCACTGCTGCAACAGTCCCCTTCACAGTTCCCTGCGCCATCTTGAAAGGCAGCCATGCCTTTGCATCAAAGCAAGATGAACCGTGGGCTTGCAATGATAGAGACATGTAAATAATTGTCCATGGTGTTAAAAAAGGTCTTTATTATTGCAAGCTCACCGTTTGTCTTGCTTCTATGCAAAGGCACGTCTAAAGGGACTATTTTTGGATCTGTGCTATGAAAAGAAGTGTTGAAAGAGAACACCACTATAGCTATGAACAAATGACTGTATAAACTTTTCAACAAAACTAAACGTTCAGTGTTTTTGCCGTTTCACTTTCCTTCCTGGTGGTGTCCATTTCAGGCAGTCTGTATCTACTGTTAATACAGGTTTCCTATACTGAGAGCTTTTTATATGTTCTTCAACAAGTTTTGGGGTCACACATATGACATGCTGTCCTTTCCAATATTTTACCATGTTTAGTGATTGAAGGGTGCCGATAATGTCTTCTTGGGTGATGCTTGTCATAGCACTAGAAATAAAAAGATTAAAAATTGATAAAACTATTGGCAACAACAACAACATCAGCAGTATCACCACCAACAGCACAAGCAACAACAGCAACAACAGAAGCAACAAGAAGCCCAGATGAAACACTCTCACACCTACACACTACTCTTGAATGCTTAATCTTGACAAACAGGTTTTTCTTGACAATGTTATTGAAACACTTTGATTGACAGCCATCAAAAAATTATCTGGTTGTGACAGAAATGAATGCTTGAAAAGTGCTGTGATGAAAAAAGGAGTCATTGAAATAAAATGAAATAAACTTTCCCATATTTGAAATGCCTAATCTCAAACAATACACATTTATTGGAGGAAAAAAGACACACACACACCCACAAAGACACAAAAAAGTTGAAAACATAAAAATACCAAAAACAATACTTATTTATTATAACTGCGGGCATCTTACCTTAGATCCTTGATAGAAACTGTTCCTCTAAAATTCCTCAGAATATCCAATAAAACCCATGACCAATAGCTTCTGTAACTGAGCTTTCCTAAATCTGAAAGTGGCTTTTCCGGTGACCCAACTGTTTGCTCAATTTTTGACAACTCATAGCTAAATGCAATTAGGAACTTTCCATAACCTTTTCTTTGATATGGAGGTAGCGTAAGGATGCATGCTATGTTATTTCCATCTGGTGATTCTTTCTCCTGTGACAATGTACAATATCATTTACCATTACTTTCATTGCTATGCGCTGATCAAGAAAACAGTCACGACAGTGAAATAGGGCAATATACTGCTACCAATTGCCCTATTTCACTATGATGTCACATCAAAACAATCTATTCTTTAAATGCAAAGGATCATGGTTGATGGAGGTGGTCAAATCAACTCAAATTCACCGAAAATTGTTCTAAAACCCGTATCAATCCACGAAGAGAAGTAGAATAGCCAGCAAAGGTTCAGAATATTTTTTAGTACATATTAACACATATTATATCTGAAAACCAGGCCATTTTAGATTAAACTGTTTCGCTAGGAGCAAATTTTGTTGAATTTTCTATTGGATTTGGCGATCCTATCCCCCACATAAACAAGCAGTGTGAACAAGTCATAGTGAAATAGGGCAATTAGAGAATGTAAAGGTACCGACCATTATTTATTTAATTGACAGAAGTGTATTGCCCAATTTCCCTGTTGCGACTGTTTTCTAGATCAGCATGTAGCAATGAAATGAGTGGTAATTGGTATTTAAAGTCCTGAAGTATTCATGGTTCCAATTTTATGTTACGATTGCTATGTCACACAAACTCAACAATTAGCTAGAATATACCAGAATTTAAAATTCTGAAATCTGATTGTCTCATATTTCTCATAGTACTCTATAAAACAGATACAGATACTGCGTACAGTAGTTGTTTGTGGGACAAGATTTTAGTTCTACTGAGAAGACTGCTGCAATAGTAATTTGTTTGCTATTGTCTGAGTCTGAACCATGTATTATTTTCACTGTTTTACCGCATGCCATCCTGACTCTCTTATAAGATTAGTGAATCGAATCCTAACTTTTCACAGAGACAAAACATTTTGCTTCCGGAATACAAAAGTGGAAAAAACAATATGATCAATTTTTTTTAGAAATTCGGTTGTATTGTCAGAGGTTCACATATTATGTTTTTATACACTATAGTTATAACAAATAAGAATTTGATTTTAAATTTAAGGAGTTGCAGTTGCAAAAATATTTGTACCTCTACACAGGAAGATTTGAGCTCAAAAAGCAGAGATTTCTGTTCCACTTCAGTGAGTATTTTTTCATCAAAATATTGTTTCAGTAAATGTTTGATTTCATAACATCAATTTTCTTTCAGCAAATATTGCAAGGAAGTTCTTCAATGGGACCACTGTACAGTTTACATATCTTAATAGACCTCTTCACCTTGGGTAAAAATGTTTTTCCATTTCAAATCATGTCATTCCCTAGAGTATTGTTTCTTCGTATGTAATAACGGTTGTGTGTGAGAAGACACATGAATATAGATACAGCTCAAACAAAGAATCTTATTCTCAAGAGAGTGAGACATGCCCAAGGTAGAGAGGATTTATTTAACTTGTTTTTGCAACCACATAAACAAAAGTAGGGTCTCATAAATTACCTTTGAGAAATATCCAACCATGTGAGCTCCTTCTCTGTCAACTTCAGTTAAAATATAAAATATGAAGGGTTCCACATCAAAATACAGGGTCTTGTGGTCTAGAAACAGTTTTGCTAAAAGGCATATGTTTTGACAGTACAGCTGCAAATAGAAAATAGTAAAAAAATTACACTAAACTAAACCCAAAGTAAGACAAAGAAGAAGCCACTAATAGGCAAATGACGATAAAATATTCTAATAGTAAAAAATACAATCACAATACTGTTGTTATGTCAGACAAGCTATATATGTTTTTGATATACAGCATAGAACAGACACCAATTGAAAAGAATTGTAAATGTCTGTCTGGGAATCAATGCATTCTAAAGGTACTTTAAGAAAAATATTGATAACTACCAAAACATCTTATGAATTTGAGTTTGTTGGTCAGACATTTTGTATTCCATTGGGAAAACTCAAGCATAGCTGAGCATCACTCAAGCATAGCTGAGCATCACTCAAGCATAGCTGAGCATCACTCAAGCATAGCTGAGCATCACTCAAGCATANGCATAGCTGAGCATCACTCAAGCATAGCTGAGCATCACTCAAGCATAGCTGAGCATCACTCAAGCATAGCTGAGCATCACTCAAGCATAGCTGAGATCAGTCTACCAAAGTTGACAGCAGCTTGGGCTATCATTAAGTTTTAATATAATAGAAGAAGTTCATGATACATGTAGTTTAAGCCGGAGAAGTTTGCTCAGTTACCAAACCATTCTCCAATCTTTGTCCCTTAATGAAAACCCTTGGGAGTGTGTCAGCCACAGGCAGTACTGAAACTCTACTGTAAAGACCTCTGCTGTGGTTTTTAATATTCTGCAAAACTCGGTAGACTCAAGCTGAATGCTGAAATTTGATTTTTCACTGCCCTCAATCAAAAATAATCAGTATCTTTCATAATCTTGTCTGGCAGCAGTGAAAAACCAATTTCACAAAAAGCAATGAAAATGTTGGAGTTTGCAAATATCAAAAAGCACAGTAAGTACATAAGTTTTGTATACTACTGTATGTTGCTTACCTTATATTCTTTGCCATCCACTTCATACACAGATATTGTTCCCTTGCGATATATTTCTATACCAGGAGGCTGGTGCATGCCACATTTTGCCTTTAAAAAACAATAAAACGCCTTATTTATGACTATAAAAATAATAAATGATGCATTCTTATGTTACCAAGTCTCCAAAGTCATTTTCATCATCAGTTAGCTTCATAAGATTTTGATTGGTTAGCTTTGTAAAAGTGGTCCTGGTAAACAAAGTATTAAAAGACTTACAGCATGTTCTTTAAAAGTCTTTTCATATTTCATGTACTTGATACAGTATTCACAGATCCACAGTTTATTCACTTTGCCATATTCTTCAGGGTAAGGTGAGAAATACCAGGTATCAATCTCATATTTACCAAACTGTGCTTTGTCAATATACTTGATTTTTGTTATCTGAAACGAAAACAACAACATACTTTAGAATATTCTTAAATATTAACCCTTTATGCCCCAAGTGTGCCATATGGCTCACACATACTAGCATGGCCTGTTTTCAAACCATAAGGTAAAATCTAATTCTTAAATATTAACCCTTTATGCCCCAAGTGTGCCATATGGCTCACACATACTAGCATGGCCTGTTTTCAAACCATAAGGTAAAATCTAAGGCATACTAAATAACACTCTTTAAATGCTAAGACCCCTTGGGATTTTGGCAGGCTGTAAGCATGGTCTAGCTCATGTGCCGCAAAGGATTAAGGAGTTTTTTTGTGCTTGGATAGTTATTAAAGATGTGAATATTATGTTTCTTCAACCAAATTTTTCTTGGAAAAAAAAACTCTTGCTCGGAGCTTGGAATTTGTTTTCAGAGAAAAATTTGCTTGAAGAAACAAGTTCACATCTTTCTCAAATATTGTTGCATGATAGTACCCTACCTCGTTGAATTGGTAGTACATTACCAAAAGTAAAAGAAATGTAAAAAAGACAATGTCCTAATAATGCATTAAGACAAGGGTCTAGGAGACGACCCAAAAAAAGATCCATCTAGTAATGTAACGCCTAATTTACGACAAGGGAATCCCCTTATGCTAACATTACAGTTGGTACAATAATTGAACTGTGGACACTGAGTTTTATGTCATTTAAAAAAAGGCATACTGTAAATCATCCTTTGAGCCAATAGACCTTATTTGTGGTGTGACAATGTTTTCCCAATTCAGTGTGACAAACCTCTGGGGGAATGAACAGCTATTGTTTTGAAACTTGTCGGGATATCATCGTTATTCCTTTCGTATCCTTTGGGATACTCACAAATTTTTTGAAGAATAAAAATGAAGGAAAATGAATCCTCTTGAGGTTTGTCACGCTGAATTTGGAAAACATTGTCACGCCACAAATAAGGTCTATTGATTGGAAATAAGATTTCTTTTGATCACTTGGTGCATTTGAGCTCAGTGCTCTATTTTAAAGGGTTTGAAACTGCAGAAAGTTAGGGATATAAATAGGGGATTTATCTTTGTGCCATGACAAGCTCAGAATTAAGGGGAACTTCTCAGTGGATTAACTTCTAACTTACTGCTTCATGTTCTTTCTCCAGGGCTGCTGTGGTAGGATCCATTTCAGCATATGTCTATGGATAAATGAAATCCACACATTAATAATAGTTTTTTTTACTCATTTAGGTTTGATATCAGCGTGATAAAGCCATGAATATAATCCATTTATCATATAGATATTGATGAAATACTAGGTTTTCTCTAGTGTCGAAAACTTGATATCTTTCACCAGTGGAAGATACCATATCTTTCACACGTGAAGATATCGCTGTTCACATAGTAACATATTTTAATAAAGAATTTTTAAGCTTTTGTTTTATTTAAGTGTCATCAATATCTATATAATAAACAGAACATTACATAGCCGCTTGGAGATACGAATTTATCTTCTCATGTTCAATTTAGATATCTCACTCGTTCGCTTGGCTAACTCATGAGATATCAATTGAACACTCAAAGATAAAATTCGTATCTCCGCGCGCCCATGTAATATCCTCTATATCAGTGAAATGATATGATATCTCTTCACAGTAAAAACTGAAAGCTGTAAATTTTGTCATTTTATCGAACCTAAATGTGTAATAATCAAATTGCTACATGTTAAGAGCTTGATATCTTTTTTATTCACTCATCTTCCACATCATATATCTAACCTGAAAATATCAAGCTCTTATCTGTATGTAACATGTGATAATCTCTATGCAGTAACTACCTTTTGTACATGGTTGATCTCATCATGTTTACGCTTTTGATTTCTAGTGAGCTTTCTTTCTGGACCATCAACTTCAGACCTATCGTCAACAATTGCTTTGCAAGTTTCTTCGGTTTGTTGCAAGTCAACTCTTTCTGATGGAACCCATTCATCAAGACGTCTGTTGACTATACCACATGAAACAATTAGAAGTTAGCCTTGTTACAATGTGACTTGCCATACCATGGCTTACACACTCATTTTCAATTTTATTTGTTTGTTGCAAAGTGCATGAAATAATTTTAAATATTTGCAGTAACACTGAGTGAGTTCTTTCTTTTAAGATTGGAATAGGAGCCACGACTTTTAAGTTAGAAATGTGATTTTTCATATTTCAGCTACAAAACATGAAAACATGAAAAATTCCACCGTCTCAGATCACCCATTTCAGAACTCTGACCAACAATATTTTTTGAAATTAGTATATACAGAGGATATCACATGGGCGCGCGGAGATACGAATTTTATCTTCGAGTGTTCAATATTGATATCTCACAAGTAAGCGCAGCGAACGAGTGAGATATCTAAATTGAATACGAGAAGATAAAATTCGTATCTCCAAGCTGCCATATAATGTCCTGTTTATTATACAGATATCGATGAAACTTAAATAAACAAAAGCCCAAAAATTCTTTATTAAAATAGCAAGCCGATTCAACAGCGATATCTTCATGTGTGAAAGACATGGTATCTTCCACTGGTGAAAGATATCAAATTTTCGACACTACAGAAAACCTGGTATTTCATCGATATCTATATAATAATAATATATTCACAACCGCACAACCTAGTTTCTTTTAAGATTGGAATAGGAGCCACGACTTTTAAGTTAGAAATGTGATTTTTCATATTTCAGCTACAAAACATGAAAACATGAAAAATTCCACCGTCTCAGATCACCCATTTCAGAACTCAGACCAACAACATTTTCTGAAATTGGAATATACAGAGGGTTGATACTAGCTCTTTTAAACTTACAGCCATGGTAATGAATGTAGTATTCTGTTTTGCCATCGTCTTCTGGTCTGGACTGGATTATTTCAGCAGCATCTAAAACACGCACAATTTTTTAAAATATTATGAATAAGAATAGCTATGCTTAGAAGTAATTGACTTTCCATGTTGTTTTGGACTCCATTAGCTACGAATATAGCAGCTTTGTTGATTTTATACATATGTCATATGCGTTTTCACCTTAGAACTGAGGCGTTCAAAACGAAGTTATTGACATAAGGTACACGGTTATAAGGCCTACAGCTTCATAGATATCGATTGAATTCAAAAATATTACTTATTTTGGTGTATTTACTTTAGAAAACTGTTTGAATATACGAAAACAAGAGTAACAATGGCCGAGAGTCGAGCGAACGACACTCGTACTTACGCCATGACATATCAGGTCTTTGGACCAAACATTGCTGATTGCTCGAGTTGCTGACTTCTGATATACGACGAATCTTTGAACACTTCTCTTCTCGTTTGGATTTAGAGCTCTGTTCCTTCTTTTCATCGCCATTTTCAGTTTCTTTCTTTGCTTCTCCTCCGTTGGCTTCAAGCGTCACCATCTTGAACAACAAGAACGTGTGTGGTTTTACCCACAATTCCAAGCCTGACACAGGAAACCCAAAGTTATATTTTTATACCACAGGTAACCCAGATGAAGAACACTTTCTCCCGGTCGAAATAATAAGATTGCTTGCTAACAATTTTCCAAATGTCTTGAACAAAATGCCCTTGATAACTATGCTACAGATTATTATAGGCAAATCAATTATATTGCGAACGTATAGTGAAGCAGTCATAGAAATCCCCCCTCCTACAAGCAAAATATCCAAGTTACCTCCCCCCCCCGGTGACAGACGTATGTTATGCGGTTTGTACAAGCAAAATATCCAAATATGACGTTACATTAACTTGCGCACCAAACGAATATTAAAGTTGCGCAAAGGGGCAGTTTCACTTCAGCCAATTGCCATCACGTCTATCTTTAATGGCACTGCGCATTTCAAGTAATCCAATCTCCACAAGAGAACGGACCTGACAGTGCTGCTTGATGGAGCTGTAGACCAACCCGAACATTAGAGATACAGATAAATAAGTGTATAGGCTCTGCCGTGATCGAAGATGGTACAAGAGATCTTCTTTTTATTGGAGTTTCTTCTGATCATCGTAATGTACACTATGTGGGTATGTTGCTGTCCTTATGTCGTGTAGGACAGCCCGTGGAAGGCAGCCCTTCTTTGGAAAGGAGAAAACAATTGTATCCGCTGCAAGGTTATGAAGCCATTGGAAGTCTTGAAATTTGTAGACTGTGTCCTATTTTGCTGATATTCTGGCGAACGTTGACGCAATTTCAAATCCATGATTCGTCATCAGCTAATTAATGAAAAGATTTCGCAAGAGAACAAAAAACTAGAGAGTTGTTGAGGGAAATCATAGTTAATAGTTATATATCTCTATTAACTATAGGACAATATGAAACTTCTAGCACAACTTCTTCAAAGCGTGCATTGAATTAGTAAATATTAATTGAAGCAGAAAATTGTCAGAAGGCAAGCAGCGATATTCAGTGAAAAACAAATATTGATTGCGTTATGTATGAGTTAATTAAGCGGTTTAAGTCCAAGTCAGGCAGGTACCAGTATTCCTTGACACTTGTTAACGCATTCAGAAATGGTACAATCAATTCGATTGTAAATGAGATATGTATCGAAAGACAACCACAACATTTGCAATCAGATTATTTATTTGTTTCTATACTTTATGGATAATCTCCGAGAGACACGACCCTTCAATCTTTTACAATAAACAGCTTTAAGAAGATAAAGCGATCATTAAGATATGTAATCACAGGTAAAATCGTCAAGAAACATTTGCAGCATCCAGAAGATTAGTGGACAACAAAGAAAGACCTTCACAAACCTTTGTTTTAGTGAAACTGGAGCTTTTTAAAACTATTAATACGTGGTTTGCAACCAATCAAGAAAATGCAATAAAAACAGTTTTTACCGGCATATTAGTCAACAAAGAAATAACAAAAAAAATAAAGAGGATTTTTTTTTGCTAAATTCAACTAATAAGACGCGAATGACTGTTAGTCGATTGCATTTAGTGATGGCGCTTCAAACTTGTGAAAGATGGTTGGCACAATCACCAGCCTCCTTTCAGTAAAGCCAAAGAGGAGCGCAAAACGATTCCAGTAGTAGATTTAAAAGTTTCGGGTGACAGTTCTTCCCTAAAAGAAGGTTTAAGTAATTTTTAATTTTCCAGACATGCTATCATATAAGAAAATGCGCTAAGAAAATACGCATATTCTTATATGATTTCCGAGCCCATCCCACACGGCTTACTGCCTCACCTCTCTAGACATGCTATCACTTATTTTAAGGTATTCCTTCGCAGGGATTGAGAGGGGGGCACTACCTCCCATTGATTGGTTGTGAATCGATTAATTATTCTCTTGCTCTGGAAGCCAACGCCCTTTTCGTCTTAAACTTGTTTGATCGTTTTAAATAATATTATGCGTGTAAGATTTGCAAGAAGTTACTGGTCTTAGTGCTAGATATTTGTCCATCTATTCATGGAAGTAAGAGGGGGCATGAGTTTTCCTTTTATCTCTATATCTAGAGATCCTGTTACTTGATGCTTATCTAGGTTACTGTGAAGATTGGAGGTTATTTGTAGGATATTTAGAAGATTTCGTTAGCAGAGTAGCTAGTGCTGCGATTCGTACGACATATTCCACGAACCCTGGAAACAAAAAAGAATAAATGGTATTTATGAGAATTTTTCAAAACTTAGAACCAATATTTTTGTTGGCAATGAGGGATATTTCTGAGTCGTGCTTCTCCTAAGACTAATCTCATGTTCTGCCAACCACCGCGTGCTTTATAACTGCACACAGTACGCGCGAGCGTTTTCCCTTTCTTCAATATTTACCAAAGGAATAGAGAAAGAAAGAAAGTTTACTTACAGCATATGCATCATATCCACCCTTTTCCGTTGAAAGCTTCTTATCAATGTTTCCTGCCAGCATTTGGCTCTTAAAATTCAGTCCTTTGGTCTTTTCTATGATCTGTTGATAGACTGACGGTGCTTGTACTCCCATGACTACGTGGCCCTAGAAGTGAAAAAAGCACGATACAAAATATTTAGGATACTACAAACATTTTGAGAGATTTGTGAAGCCTTGTAAAACTATAAATGGCTGCGTAAAGGTGCAGTAATACAAGCAACCAAATCGTGAAACTTGTCGCATACATGTAAAATTGTTGCAGAGAGAATGTTGGTCAAATTACCACTCTATGCGTGTAAAGGTTCTAGATTATCTCGAGGACTATAGTCAAGATGCGTGACGTTCAAGTTCTAGATTATCAGTTTATTCAGAGTTCAGTCAGTCAATGATTTCACAATTCCACGTTACAGGTTTTCACGAGTTCAGGTTTTCACGAGTTCAGGTTTTCACGAGTTCAGGTTTTCACGATTCGACATATGTGCTGTCCTGAAGATAAAATCATTCGAATTCCGGATTCATTTTTTAAGAACAACAACTTGTCTACTCTTCCCTATATCAACCCTGTCCCATTCCCACGAGCTCCTTTTCTCTCTTCCACAGGGAACCCGCTTCTATCATGCATAAGCTATAACAATGCGCAACAAAATTTCATTGTTGCATATAGTAAAGTGATTTCAGGGGTTTCAATACCAGCTTGAGTAGGCAGCAAAACGTATTGAATAGACGGAGAGCAGCTAGCAAACTTTCTCACGTTTTCCGTAAATTTTTGGGAGCTTAGATCAAAATAGGTGGAAAGGTTGATGTAAAATATCCGACAAGAATCGCTGGCTGCTGGCTTTAACTGAAAACCCTGGAGTTTTCACTTTGCGCGACAATGAACATATTGCAGGCAACAGTACAATCCGTATCATTACTTATTTGATTTCTTACCAATTTTGAATCAATTTTGGCATCTAGTTTAGCATTTCGAATTAGATTTACAATCCATCTTTCAGCTTCTTCAGGTGACATGTTCAGTTTTTCAGCTAACATACTAAAAACGAGAGAGAAAATAGAAACAACCATTAAGTACAATCATGAATCTCTCAGCTCTTGGACAACACGTGTTTAAATAAACTATTGATTGATTGATTGATATTTAATGAAAGGAAACAATATTTCTTTTTTGTGGAAGTAAGTAGGCACCCTTCAATTCACCCTTTGATAGTAAGCTTCAATTGCTTACTATCAATCACTGATTTCTTATGTTATATTGCAGTCAAAAGAAAACTCAAAAATGTGCAAAAGTTGGGTTACAGCAGCCTGGGACTTAGAACCAGCAGTAAAACAGCTAAACACACTGTGATTGGCTAAAACAAAATTCGTCGCTCAGCTGGAATACCTGCTATTCAAAAACCATATTTGCAGCCTAGTATATAACTTCCCTTCAATCATATGTCACTGCTTTGGGCTGCTCAAAGCTTTATTAAAACTTGTGTTGGTACAATAACCATTACCTGATACTAATACACTGGTGGATTCGGCAGAAGGTTTCAAAGATAAAAAGTCTGGCATTTTCAATGAAGTCATCCAGACATGCCACAAGGAAGAAGTCATTGACTAGGACCTGGATGGCAGAACAAAAACACCACTATTAGTAAAATAATGGCAGATATTGTTTTCTAGTTTGGTATATTCCTAAGAATTGTGCATCCTAACAGTTAGGGACATGACCATCTTTAACACGCATGCTTAGCTGTTATCAATGATCATGCTGACATTGAGGTGGATGATGATGATGATGATAATGATGTTGATTGATGATAATGATGATGTTGATTGATGATAATGATGATGTTGATTGATGGTAATCATGATGTTGATTGATGATAATCATGATGTTGATTGATGATAATGATGATGTTGATTATGATAATGTGCATGTTTGTGGCAGCCTGCAATGATGTTGATGTTAATGATGATATTGATTGATGATGTGTATAATAGACCATCTCGGCTTGGGTGACATTTCATATCACGTGTCATTCCCTTGAGAATAAGACTCTTTGTTGGAGTTGTATTCATATTCATGTGCAACCGAGCGCAACTATTAAACAAAGAAAGGATACTCTAGGGATTGACACATGGTCTGAAATGGTGCAACATTACGCCTGAGTTGAGGAGGTCTATTGTGCCTGCAACAACATTGCTATCAGTGCTGCAACTGGTTTTGATATTGATATTGTAGTATTGCAATATTGCTGTTACATACCGTTTCACATTCTCTTAGCTTAGTCTGTGCCCCATCAAAGTCAAAGTTGACATAAAGACATTCCAGAAACTCAGTGATGGGATCCCTGTAGGTGTAGGATTCCTGTTGGATGACTTTAACAAGATCCTTGAGAACAGTTCTTCTTCTCTTGCTTGTGATAACAGCAGTGGTCAAGTATCTCAGAATGTGAGGACACATAGTCTGGATAGCATTTAGATAACTGAAACACAATGCAATATTTTTAAATATAGGAAAACAATAGCATAATCATCATTATTGTTCTTTTGTTTCCCCGGAGCCTTGAATAGGATCTCTTTGCACTCAACCAGAATATCAAAAGTTGGCTATTAGGGTTGCTGTATAGGCATACTTGGTTCCCTATTTCTATATTCCATTAGTTTCATGAACCATTATTGATGTTATAAATATCTGAAATATAAATTTCTAAATGAAAAAGAATTCTTTTTAAGAATCTACAGGTACAAAGGTACAAGTATTTCAGGAGATTTTAAGAGAAAAAAAAGACTTTTATGATATGAAAAAGGGAAAACTGTTGCTCTCGTGTCAAAATCTCACTAGATCTGGAATCATAGCAGTAACTTAACCACAGATATCGTAATATTTAATATTCAATACAGTACCAATTGTATTACAGCAAGGACACTTGGGAACTGTGAACACTTAAAGCTTTTTGTCACTTTTTAATAATACATACTGCTGTATAATTCCTCTCTTGAGCCAATCGATTGGAAATAAGATTCATTTTGATCACTCCAAGTATTATCTTGGTTGTGTTTACTTACGCTGGTTGGTAGAGAAACAAATCAATGATGAGATCACGTCCTTTAGGATGGTTGAAGTAGACAAAAAGACTCCAGTGTATAAGCCATGTTCTTTCTTGTAGTAACTGAAGAGTACCAGCAGAGGTCTGATAAAAAATATATGATAAATATATGATAAATGGACCAACAAGCATTATAAAATGATTGTAAAAAATCTTGTGTTCTGATTGGTTGGGAGCATGTGCATTATGAGAGCGCACAGCACGCACACTTTCAGTTGCATCATCCCTATCCAAAATAATGACTATTATACCAACATGACTATAGCTTATGCTATCTCTGCAAAATACCTGATACAAATAAAAAATACTGCATTTCATTGACTTACATTGCCTTCTATTACTTCTTTGAGTCTGTTTAAATCTTCCAAGGCTGTTTCCCAGTTCTGCATAAGGATTTCTGATGCCAGCTTCCCCCATAAAGCATTAAGAGAATTTCGGTCTCCACCAGGAGCCTATCAGAAAGAAGAAAAAAAACTTTTAATTAAATACCACTACAAACCTGTAGATGTACTATAATATAAATAATCTTAATATATTGATAAAATACTTTTGAACGATTTTGAACAAGTGTGTCTCTGTCCTAAGATACAAACATGATAGCCAGCCAATCAGTGTGCATGTCGTATCTCAAATACTTTATAAGCCAATCTATGTATATAATATAAACAAATTTTATTGAATGTTTGGTAACAATCAATGCAATTGAGAAGACTTACCAAGACTCTGTAGAAATAAAGATACTCAGCAGCGCCTGCATAATTGCCACATTCATATTGGAACTTGGCATACTTGTACAGGATATCCATCATCTCTGGTTTGATCTAAGAATATTAAAAAAAAAAACGAATTAGACTTATAGTTTTGAAATAATAGGAGAAGGTCATGGACAGGATATCCATCATCTCTGGTTTGATCTAAGAATATTAAAAAAAAAAACGAATTAGACTTATAGTTTTGAAATAATAGGAGAAGGTCATGGGCTGCTGGTGGACCATATTCTGCAAACTCAGTAGCTGAACGCTGAAATTTGGTTTTTCACTACCATCAATCAAAAATAATCAGTCAGTACTTTATGTTGTTGACTGGCAGCAGACTAAGTATCTGTGAGTAAGCTTGTACTCAAACAAAACCATTCTAAAAATACTTACATCGTGATTCTTTTCTAAATATTCAAATAACTGTCTTCCATCCCTAAACGAAAACAGTTGCTCACATCAGTATACTGTCTATATGCACAAACAATAATCAATTTGATAAGATCAATATTAATTTCACAGTATATTCAAAAGAATCTTCTCGTGTCAAGAATATTTTACTCATTTGTCGAACTCACTTGCAAAATTTACCTCAACACTTGAAGATAAAATGTGTACATGTATATCTCTGCGTGTACATGTATATCTCTGCATGGCCATGTAATATCCTTTATTTTTGCTTTGCTCACGTGCAAGATATCACCTCAATGCTCAAAGATAAAATATGTATCTCTGTGCATAATATGTAATGTAATATCCTTCATGTAACATACCTTGTTGACTGCATTTGTATGGTAAACTCGGGATCAGTAAAGCAGTTCATGATGGGTTCTGTTTGAGCCTGTAGTTCTTTAAGTTCAGATACAACTTCAACACGTTTTTCTTTAAGGCCTTAAAGGAAGGGAAAAAATGAAAATGATTTCCATAAATCAAAAGGACAGTTCTTCAGCTGGTTCTCTCTTGCAACATAATGGATCCTTCTCTAAACTATCTTGGATGCGAGACTAACACAAAAATACAATGGAAATCACACTTTTTCTCATCGGAATTTGTGGAATTTCTTTGGTATTTCAATGTTACAGTAGCCTCACTTTTATAATAATTTTTGAAGGGGGCATAACATGATGTCAATTTAACTGCTACTGATACAGCTGTATATCATTATAAAGGATTCAAGGGTGACATAATGGTAGTGTGCTCACATCTCACCAACCCTTCTGGGTTCACCTCTGGGGTCTCAGGTTTGATTCCCAGGCTTTGCATCACATGTGAGTAGAGTTTGTTAGGTCTTTTTTTATTCTAGGGTTTTTCTCCCTTTCCAAAACCTAACATGCTAAATTCCAATCGTATCTGTGAGTTAGCTGTGCCTTGACTTTGATCAGCACAGAGGCTTTTTCAGGATACCAATAAAATTTAAAGGTTACTGGTGTGCTTTAATGTAAATCCAAAAATATTCACAAGAAAGTTCTACCACTGTTTTCATTGCTATATGTATATGATGATCGTGAAAACAGTTGCAACAGGGAAATCAGGCAATCCTTCGATAGCACGTTATGTCATTCCCACCTCCTCGGGGAGCGTTGGTCCCATTTAACAAAAGATTTGCTAACAACACCACAATGGCCGCAATGTTTTTGTCTTTTAACTCTCTTTGGAATGCTTGCAACCCATCAATACAGTTCTGTCAACCAGAGTGTGTATTTGATTGATAGCAATCTATTGGCTAATTTTCCTGCTGTTAGTGTTGTCTCGATCAAGGTGTAGCAATGATAACAGTGGTAATTATCTTATTAAATTGATAGGAGAAATAAAAAATAAAAAAAGAGCTTACTTGTAGGGACTTCTTCGTCTGGGTAGAGGTTCCTGTGAACATCCATGGCAAAATCCACCTAAAGAGCATTAAAACCCGTCAGAATAAATAAGACTTACACACCAAACCTATTTTTGTAGGCCTGAAATCCCGACGTTTTACTTTATGTCGAATCTAAGAAATATTTTTATAAGAAATTCGGTTCATGAAGAGGCGGGGGAAGTATAAGGCTTACGTGTATTTATGAGAAAGGTTTACTACTGCTTTATAGGTGCTTCGACCGAGAAAAGTTTGAAGATCGTAGACTAGTTCGATCATAACTGTATCGGACTTACCATGTTTGTGTTACTCAAGAGTTCAAGTTTTCCTTTTAGCAATTCATGTTCATCGTAAATCTAAAGAAAAGAAAAGGATCCAACAATTTTTGATGAAAAATTCTATCTTCTTACAATAAAAACCGGCAAATGAACACGAAAAAATCACAAGAAAAAGAAACATACGAGAAGAATGAATACAGGAAAAAATATTTCTTAGTATACAATACTTACTTCTTTGACAGAGAGGAATTCTAGCAGCGGAAAGACCAGATGCCGGTCTAAAAAGCAGCCCATTCGAGAAGTCAAATCGTGTTCCGCCATCTTGAAATGAAGAAAACGTGCACGAGTCACTACTAGGCCCAGCCCTACCGCGAACACGTGATACCACAGGTAACCCGCACCAAACCGCAAAATAAATAGCCTTGGGAAGCCTTGGGTCATGTAACATCAAGGAGTTAAGAAATGTTAAGAAATGGGGAGCACTTGGTGTTGTGCACTGCTAATGTGTGCGACGTAATCGTGACTAGAGTTAATTGAGTTACTCGTTCAGAATTGTTACAACTAGAGTTGCTTGTTCAGAATCGGTTTTCTCTGTTTTTATCCCCTCTTCCTCTAACTTTAAAAGGTGCACTTGAAGATCACGAGGACTGAGAACTGTTACTATTTCGTTACTTTATTCTTGCTTTAACTTTTTATTCATGACTAGTAATTATAGCCCTCGCGTACAAGACGCAGCAAACAAAACAAAAAAAAAACAAAAAAATTCACTGCTCCAAGGAATTCTATTTGCTTAGTTTCCTCTCAGATGTTTTAGTACAAAATTAACCGGAGCGAAAAAACATGCAGCTTTATTTACCATAAAATATCTAAAACGCATACACTATTTTTAAAACTGCTGGCCATGCCATGCGCCTTGTGTTTGAAGGAAAGAACACTACATAAACAATGGACCTAACCCACATAGGCATAGCCCCTTGCCCCCTCCCCCCTTCCCCAATCCGAAGAATAGTACGACAGTACAACATCTAGAGGCTGACAACCAAATACAGCTCTATGTATATGCTCTATCACACCTATGGAATTGAATTACTAGCCTGAGTTGTGGTGCTTCGAAGAGAGGAGAGGAGAGGGTGGCTGGAGAGGAGGAAGTCCCCTGCCTAGTCCTTCTCTTCTCTCCCCTCTTCACCCTTCCTCCTCCCCAGTCCCCCCTCCTCTCTTCTCTTCATAGTTGCTATAGTTGTTAAAAGCATATATTATATACCCCATTATCTTAATTATTAACGCGCATTCAAATATATAGAGCAGGTGCATGTTACGCCATACCTGCCATGTTGGTTGACGATATAACAATGCATTCCTCATTAGCTTCTCTTGTTAGATCAACCAACATGGCGGTTGTTTCATTGTTATTCATATCCCATAGATTTTGAGTCACATGGCTGCACACACTGTATTAGTTCAAAAGTGTCATCCCATAATACTGCCTTTTTGCTCCTATATTTAGTACTTACAAAAAATAACTGTAACATGCATGTTTTAAAAGAAATATTTAGCACGGTTTTCTGCTCAAATAATATCGATAAGTCAATTTTAACTATGTTTTTGATGAAATTGTTTGAAAATATTTGGGTAATTATTTGAGCATATTTAAATACATATATTTTATTTTTTTCTCATAAAAGGGTTAAAACATGAAGTGGCTTGAGCTGAAATATTCGTTTTCTGAGTCAGTTTCCATGCCAGAGGGAAGTCCTGCTTTGACTCCTTGATTGGCCATCTAAAAGTATTGCTGCAAAATTCAATCTTGATACAAATGTGAAAAAATATGGTTAGTGAATAAAAACAAAATAATCGCTACTCGTCTTCTCTTCTCATCTCATTTCTTTTTTCTTTTTTTTATCCTATGCCTTGCCTTTCTCTTTTTGTTTTTTGCTTCCTGTTTTCTTTCTTAACTCTTCCATTCTTTTCCTTCACTGTTCTCCTTCTTTACTTACCAAGGCATTTCATGCAACATAAATTCTCATGCATCTGAGGATTTTTACAATTTAAAACCGGGCATTTTTGCTTTATACAAATTACTTGGCTTTCCTGAAACAAAATCACAAAACAATCGTTCATGAAACTTTTCTTATTTCGAATCCAAATCTCAGTAAATCTCTGTAAGGTTGTAGTTTTACATCCATGATTCTTAATCTTCCATTCCTTTGGGCCGGGATAAGTTACATATTCAACCCTAAAAATAAACATCTGGACTTATCTAAGTAAGGGCACAGCTAGTTCAAATATCGAACCAACGAAACGACCTCTGGGCTGATTCAAGTCAGGGTATAGCTGACTCACAGATCAAACACTGAAACAACCTCTGGGCTGATCTAAGCCAGGGCATAGCTCACACACAGATCAAACACTGAAACAACCTCTGGGCTAATCTGACATCGAACGGCCCTGAAACAACCTCAAAGTCAGGGTCAGGCTAGTGTGTTTCACATGTAGAGGAAACACTGCACCACCCTTGTTTCCCTTTGGTTTCATGTCACATGAAACGTTCGTTTCAAGGGGAGCGAGGATTCCCATTCGGCAGCAGTAGAATGAATCCTAACCTCACATGTACATGCTGTACATTTATCTTGTTTCCAAGTTTCTCCTGTCCCATATATTTGTCCATTTGCAGCTGTGCAGCGTTTTTCTTTTTGGGATTCGTGTTTCAATTCCTGAATCTAGAGTAAAAACCAATCAGCTGAGCAATACTGTTCGGACCGGCATCTGGTGCTCGTAGCTGTCGCGTACGTGTAACGTGGTTGGCGACAGTTTTCAAACCGCGATATGCGCGGAACAATTTTCTCTGTAGCTTGCCTCGTAATGGTGTTTTACTTTTGGCAACGATTGCGTCTCAGTTGCACCGAGTAAACCCTTTTGCAATTTGTGTTGCAACGCTGTTGCGAGACAAGTTGCAGAGAAAATTCCTCCATGTATTCGCGCCTTTAAGCCCCGTTTACACTAGCGTTTTTTGCCGCGATTTTTTGCGATTTTGTCCATAATAAATAATGGTAAAGAATTTACTTGTAAAGTTTTTTCTCAGGATACCAAGATTTCACTAGACGAATGTCTCTTTTGAAGGATGAGACAAAAGATTTCATATTTCCAAAAATTGCCACAAAAATCGCAGCAAAAATCGCTGCAAAAATTGCCAGTGTAATCGCGCCTTTAGGCTTCCGATTCATAACTAACCAAATTTGAAAGGATGATGAAAAACAGAACGTCAAAAAAAAGAGAAACTTATTATCATCGATTCAAACTACTTACTTCTCTCTTTAAGGAATTTACAGTGTCACGTAAAGATCGAACAGTTTCTGCCATTTCAACCATATTATTTGCTAAAGATTTTACTTGGTTTGATATAGTGCTAATCGTCTCGCTTTCCATTTCTTTATCCTCAGTCTTGCTTCCCTTTTCTGTCGTGTTTCGCTTTTCATTGTGTTTTTCAGAATCTTTTATTGAAGCAAATATTTCAGCGGCAACAACGTGGAGGTTGTCCTCTCGTTTTTCAGTGGGATTCTGCGAATCAGAAGAAGATTTAGGTGTGTGGGTCTTGAATGCAGTGGACTGCTTGGGTGGTTCTTCTTCCTCTTGTTGTTCTGGAGCGGATCGTTTGAAGCGCCCTCTCAGGTTCGTGGAAAATGAGAATGTATGGTCTGCGACTGAACATCGATCTGAAGTTAAATGGGAAAAGTCTTACTTGGGGACTGGTTATCATTTATTACCGGCGGTGGGGAGGGGGTTTATTTATTACAGGGGAGGGGGGGTGTCGTAGGACTTCAGGGGGGATTGTCATACATTGATAGTTATCAAGTGAGGAAATGACTTTGTAGCAACAATAAGTAAAGAGGATTGAAAAAAATATTTGGGGGGGGGGGGGGGGGGATCAGTTAATAGTCGAGCTTATGATGATGCAACAAATGTGATATTACAAAGGACCGACAAGCCCCTTAGTTTTGCCTCACGTAAGTTCAAAACCCTGGTAAAGCTTAGCAGGCGTAAGAAACACCAAGACAATCCTAAAACTTCACCTAACTCACCTAATTTCCTAACACTTACCATCACAGCATTCTTTCCAGAGTCTAAGGTCCAACCTTGGAATAGTACTACATGACACATATCCGGTAGGGTACGAGGCACGCTTGAACACATCGTTTTGTACTTGCTGGATATTGTCCCCATTGTCACATAGAACACGAGCTAATGTAGTTTGGCGAATCTGGGTCAGTTGTAATGGGGTGAAGGTGGTTGGGTTTTCGTACCAGAATCTAATGATAGAAGAAAATGAATTCGTTTCTGCTACCTCAACAACGAAGCACTCCACGTGGAACCAAAAGAGATGGACCATGGACTACGCTTTTTATAAACCATAACAATATAAAAGGAAAATAAAGGAAATGTATGAGAACTGAGGCGCTTACCATCTAAACCAATCCATCCGGTTGGAAGTTTGTTCGTTAATGGTAAGAAAAGAGCGGGAAACTTTGACTTCCGACAAATGGTACACGCGTCTACCGAAAGAACCGAAAAGAGCGGGAAAAGTGGATTACCTCAATCGGAAGTCCTAGTTTTTCGGATATTTCCAATAGAAATGACACATACCATTTGCTTTTTTAACCGGAGTTTCCGGTTTTACGGGTTCATGGTAAGCACCCCTGGAGTAAAATCCCAAGTACCATACACACCTATCTCCTGCTCGAAGGCGCTTAAATTGCTCTACGATAATGCAAGTGAACGTTTTTCCAATCCTGCTCCCAGGCTCGAATTCTTCCAACAATCCAGCTACCCATAAATCTATATTCGATGGATCTTTGTACAGTTTTTTCAACGTCTTTCTTATTTCAGGCTGTTTGATCTCGTTTTTCAAATCCTCAAATGTTTCTGCGATAGAGAGGTTACAAAAGCCTCGCCAAGAATTGTAACCAGGCAAGGCGTGATCGCGGCCGCGTTGGATATTCAAAGCACCCAAATCGAGAGCCACATTATGTGCCATTTCAAATAGTCGTTCAGTGAGTTCAGTGTTTAAGAGTTGGTGCTTGTCATCACGACTCTTAGCCGCTCGTCCAAACAATCCGCGCAAGACTGGGTCGATACCTCCTTCGTGGACGATTTTGTATGGCGAGAAGAAAGCTTTGTGCAGAGGAATGTTACCTTCCTTTATCGGCTGGAACGTACTGTTTAGACGGAATATTATTGGGTTGATCAAGCCATGACCAAAACGAAAGGCAGCCGTTGCAAAAGCATTGATGATCGAAGGATCGACTTTTGGGTCATATCCATTGTATTCTCCAAACAGTTTTATTCCTTTAGGACCGATAATCTTTGGCAGCCATTCAGTCACTGTTATGTGCTGCAGCTGCGCCCCTACTATTTTGCGAGTTTCCTGGTAAATTTTGTCTCCACTCCAATGCGGGTTGAGGTGCAAAAGCTCCTTGGCTATTCTATTGTGCTCGCGCATCCATAGAGTATGCATAGACAGCAGTCCAAGCTGTTCGTTGGCTCGGAAGTCTCCCGCTAGGAAACAAGGTACAGGACTGTCACGTGGTTGGAGACAGTCGATGGGTGTGTCACGATTGAATGGAAGAAGCGGCTTTCCGTTCTCATCGATAGCGGAGCTTGTCTTAAGCAGTCCTCTGCTGCGTAAATCTCTAAGGTTCTTAGATTCTTCCTCGGAGGAGCCATATATACTTGAGCCGTCGATAAAAGAGGTTATCTGATTCATCTGTTCGCGGTGGTTGACGGTACTGAAGAAAACCGAGGTGGTTCCAGTACCGCAAACGGGACTCGATCGTGTGAACTGCATACAACGGTGTTTCTTGATGCGCGGGTCTCCCTCGGGTATCTGAATAGGAAAGCACGGGTTGTTGTTCTCACACGTGGAAGTGCAGTCGGTCCCATCGCTGAACCGCGAAAAACTAAGACTTGTTACGGTGAAATCCATGTCGTGGTCGAGGAACTGGCCCCACTGCATTAGCATATGAGTATACTTATCATCATCGGTGACGTTAGGAGTTGATATAAGCCTCGTGGAAACAAGCCTCGCGCTTGGTCTTGATAAGGAGTTGCTCCATCCAATTGGTTCGTTGAAGCCATTTTCGTAGATAGGACTGAGAATACGCTTGAATGGAGTCAATGAGGCACCCCACATTGGATGCTGTAGGTTGTTACACGTCCCGTCAGATGATCGGTATTTAAGATGGAAACACAGATCAGAGCAGTTTTCTTTTCGTCGATGCACATGACAGCCTGATAGATTAGCGATCATACTAACGTACGAAGGTGAAAGAAGGTCAAAGAAACTCCTCTGTTTTCCTTCACTTACGTTCACCATTTCCAGACTAGCCACGTGTTCGTGTACCAGGTAGATTGTGCGCTCGAAGACTTCAGCTGCGCGGGCAATTTGCTGCGCTTCTGGAGAAGGGAATCTGAACAGTTTTAGTAAGTCACTGGGTGATCTTGGCTGAGAGCCGCGGAAGAGTTTAGCGATGGTGGCTTTAAGTGCTCGGTCGACGCTACTGATAGCTTTGTCGATAGATGCGTTTACGAACTTGTCTCCAGCAAATTCAAGATCTGAAACTGTAATAAAAGAATAAACAAGACTATTAAGACTGTCTTCGCTGAAACAGACCGCGAAGGATAACTTCTTAAACACTCAAATAACAAATCGCCAAGGAAGTATTACTTAGAATAATTCAGTAATGTCGCACTTGCTAAGTAGAGCTGTCGAGAGCTGTTCTATTGTTCTGTTCTATTGTTTCTTGTTCTATTGTTTTCATCCAATTGGGTTAGGTCTTCTTGGTCGCACCGTTAAAAAAATTCAATTTCAAGCTTTAGTGTCATAAACACGCTGGAAGCTGTAGAGCACAATAGAAGCAAGCTTAGGAACATGATCGCGTAGCCGCTGCGAGTGTTACTCCTGCTTCTCGAGTGCTCTACAGCTCCCAGAGTGTTTATGATCACAGTACAGAGACAAACGCAGCCATATGTTTTTGCTTTTATGAAATATTTTTGAACGATTTTGAGCGATCGTGTCTCTGTCCTCTGTCCGTGATATTAACACGGTAGCAAGCCAATTAGCGCGCGCGTTATATATCACAAATATTTTATAAAATGGTATAGAATGACATGGAAATTTGATAACCACCTTCTACAAACAGTATCATCTCAGCTGTTGCAACACCAATACTATTTCTTGCGGCACACTCGTACCTTCCCTCGTCTGATTTGCTAACATCTCTGATGGTCAAGACTCCTTCTTGATTAGTCGAATACCTGTTGCCTTCAGTGATGTGGACGTCGTCTTTGATCCATGAAATGACTGGGTGTGGTGCTCCTGTGGCGTTGCAGCTAATTTTCACTGTTTGGCCAGCGGACACTCGTTGATCTTTTGGTTTCTGGGTGATACTGGGTGGCACTAGAGTGACGAGAAAATAATCCAATGATCAGATGATGATGGATGAGGATGATGGTGATGGATAATGATGGGTGATGGGGATGATTGTGATGGTGTTCATGATGATGATGATGATGGCAATGATGGATATGGATGATGGTGCTGTTGATGATAATGATGATGATGGATGATGATGATGATGATGATGATGGTAATTATGGTGATAATAAATGATGATGATGATGGATGATGGTGATAATGAATGATGATGATGATGATGATAATGATGATGGATAAGCTTATCAACAATTTCTGAGTATAATGAACATAATCCCAGGACTTATAACCATTATCTTATGAAGTATAGATATTTACAGGAGATCGAGAATGACGCAAGTCATGATAAACAGTATTGAGGCCAAACTTAAACAATAAACTATTCAAGATAAATACCTCGAGGTACAACAGTCAAGTAAGTGCGGGCAATTATGACCCCCAAGATATTAATGGCTCGACATTCATACTGTCCTTCATCTATTGGCCGCGCGTGAACAACCCTCAGTGCTCCAGAAGGTAACACAATGTGTCGATCCTGCGATGGTAGCCTCCCGCCATCTTTAGACCATGCAATCGCAGGTACGGGGTAACCTTCAGCGCGACATTCCAGTGACGCGGTGCTTCCATCCAGCACGTGGGTATTGGTTGGCTTGGCAACAAATCTTGGGGCCCCTGAAATGAGGTTGGAAATGATCATTGAACAAGAGAAATCAAGAGAGTGGGAGTAGCGTAATGTGTGAGTAAAGCAATGCACCAGTTTGGCATTCGATTGTTCAAGCTTACTCTTAATTAAGCAAGGCTAAGCCTGTGCAGATGAGTCTTTAGTCATAAATCACAGCGGTATCTACCGATAATAATAGGGACTATTGATGGGTTGTAAGCATTCTCGGCCCAAGAGAGTCAGACGACAACATGGCCGCGATGACGTTAGGTTCAATCAAAGAATACCAGACAAGCTAGTCAGTCGGTCATTCTTTTGATTCATTCAATCGCTCAGTCGATTATCAGTCAGCCATGCAGCAAGCAGACCAGCCAGCCATGCAAGCTCGCTCGACTGATGCCCATTACTTACCACGGTCTTGGCTATTCATGGAGTCTTTACCTGTTACAATAACGGTAGTAGTTGCCACCACGCTGCCTGCTTTGTTACTAGCGTGACATCTATAGACACCCTGGTCCGAGCTACGAACTGACGATATGTGTAAATCCCCGCCTGCGGTAACTTTAACCCTAGGCCCAGTCGTCAACTGTACATCTTCCTTGGTCCAGAGGATGAGAGGACTGGGCCTGCCGCTTGCACTGCACTTGAGAGTCAAAGTATTCCCTTGAATCGACTCAACCCTGGGTAGCGGGTAGTCATTCAAGGCTGGCGCGGCTGTGAAAAAAGGAAAATAGTTTTGCATTATGTTTATATTTAGATCTTTTAACATAGAAGACGTATCATCTTAAGTCGGTTATTGTTTGCTATTTAAAACCTAGTATGGACTCTGCCTGTGATGCAAAGATCAAGATACCACAGCAGGAAGTCCAAACCCTTTTTTACAATTTTTCTTATTCAATGTGATGCTTTTGGATTGGCCTCTTAGCCCTTTCCCAAATCAAGGCATATCTTAATTATTTTCCTAGCATGAAGTTCATATGCAGTAAAAGGACTTTTAAAGCTTCTAATCAACTCCTAAAATCATGATTATTCGTTCGTCTCTTTTTATTAGCATTTGACCATATTTAAGAGTATCCTCGTATTCTCTTGGTATCCTTAAACATATTTAAGAGTATCGTTTTTTCAAATGACCATATTTAAGGGTATCGTTGAACACCTGTTTTAACATTTATATGACTCGTCCCCAACTAGTAATGTTCTAATGACTAGAGCCTAAATCCTTCCCTACCCTCCACCCCATGGTATCTCAATGACGCTTCTGCCAGTTCTTCGCCTGCTTCATTCTTGGCAAGACATTCGTAGTTTCCTTCATCGGCTACTGTTGGGCGTAAAATCTCGAGCGTGCCATCATTACGAACGATGTGACGGCTATCTTGGGGTAAAGGCTTTGAGTGCTTTCGCCACTGAATACTGGGTGTCGGCTCACCCACTGCTTTGCATTTGAATGCCACAACGGTGTCAGAGACAGTCACCTCGATGCTTGCTGGTATTCTAACGATGCGGGGTGGACCTGAAAGATATTAGGAATATGATAATGAGGTTAGCGGACATAAATGGATTAAATGTCAGGCAGTTGCTAATTGTTGACGATTTCTCAACCAAAACGAAGAGTATAGCCTACTTCCGAAACATGCTTCGCTTGTCACACACAAAGGTTTCAATGCGAGGCTTTCGTGCATAATGCTCAGTGATTCGTGAAAGGAGAAAAGAATAAATTGAATTTAGCACATAGCCTCGCACTGAAACCTTTGTGTGTGACAAGCAAAGGATATCTCGGAAATGGACTATTTTAACCGAATCAAAATTCTCTATATTTAAGAAAAACTTTGAGCGATTCTCCTCAGTTTAAAAAATATCAATTTGACGTGTTTGTCTTTCCTCGGCGCATAAATTGAACGACTCTCTTTGTGGTATGAAAAATTCGTGGTTATAGACTGCTTGGATAAAATGCCCAGCAATTTTTTAATTTTAGACGATTTCTCAACTAAATTCTAATCGAATTCTTATCGAACCAAAGGGATCTATATTTGTAGAGAAACTTGAAAACATATAGAACAATTCTATCATTTTCGAGAAAGAAAAACGAAGAAAAAAATTATGATCAAAAGCTTGAGTAGGTTTAAAGTTTAGGTCACCCATCCAAGTAGTAACCCTCCTCAGACGGGCTTGACTCAATGTCATGGAAGCCTAAGTTTTTTCCACTGGACCACGGTTCCAGGTGAATCAGCATAACAATAGCCGTGAAAACAATCCACCCAATAGACTAGACTTTTTRACATTACTTTTTCAACCGATTCCGTGCGTKGCAGAGATGCAAGGGATTAGCCGATATGGTCTGGGGGCCGGCTGGTCTCTCCCCTGATGCTTCGGCTAGAACATTTTCTTGCGTAATTCGTACACCCAAGGGCAGAAGGATTTAATCGCCGTCAGGTCCGAAGTCCATACGACGCCTCAGCTCTGCGGATGTCTCGGGGGTATGGCAAAGTGGAGTCGATTTTTTGATTTTTTTCTTCTTTTTTGTGCTTTTTTTTTTCTCCTTTTTCTCCTTCTTTTTTTTCTCCCATCTCTTTTTCCTCTTTTTTCTTTCTATTTCTTTTTTTAACGATAAGAATTTTTTTCTTTTTTTCCTATTCTTTTTCCCCCTCTTTTTTTTCTTTATTAATAAAATTGTCAGTATACAGTACAGTTTACTGACCAGAGCCATTATGTGGTCATTATTTTGAAATAACTTATAAAGTTCATCTATCTTATACGTACTAATGTACTATGTACTATATATACACGTAAAATAATGTTTTTTCGTGCACTATAGGTACATGTATCATAAGCAGCTTACTTATAAGCGGGTACTTACTACAGTTGAGGTCTCTGGGTGTGAGCCTGACCAGCGGTCTATTCTTAAGTTTAGCAGGCTCATGACAAGTGGCAGCGGTTTCTGTGTTAGGAGTTCGACGAAGAAGAGTGGCAAGCCAGACTAGATCGCAGTCACACACCAACTGGTTGGAATCGAGCCTCCTAAAAAACAAAACCAACATTGTATTAGTAAGATATAGACTTGAACCCGGTTGTAACGAAAGGGTCAGTGGAGAGCGCTATCCGTTGGATAAAACCTTATGTCATTGGATAAGTCGATGCTGTTATCCAAGACAGGGCAGAAAAATGGTTTTTGGCTTTTCGCCATAAGGATAGCTTTACGTATTTAAGCTCAATATTTTGTAAACACG
>NW_022261028.1:6093-16356 GCF_009602425.1 Actinia tenebrosa | reverse complement strand
AGGAAAGGAAAGGAAAGGAAAGGAAAGGAAAGGAAAGAAAAAGACAAACTAGAAATAGTACTCATGTGTGATGGCAGTCCAGAAATCGAACCTATACGAACTACGATTACTTCCTTGATGATTAGCCTCCATGGAACATGGATGAGGAGAGGGAGGGATATATAACCATTAAACACAAACCCTTGTTATGCATGTGTCAAGAAAGACCGAATTTTTAAAAGCGCATTTTTTATTTAGAGAGAGGGGTTGGTAATTTGCTTCCTTTTTCAATAGACCACTCAGCGGGCCATCAGTATCAAATAACAAAAAAATAAAAAACGGTTTGATTCATTCTTAGGAAAAAAGACTTACTACTATACTATACTTACAGTGTCGTAAGATGTCGTAGGCCAGTTAAATCTGCACGTTTGACTTCTACGATATTATTGAACCTCAGATCTCTAAAACGTATGTAAAGTATAAACAAACCTTAGACAAACTGCTTTGTCATGATTATCAGGGTTTATGCGAGTTCTTTCAGCGCCGCATGATCAAGTCAAGGTCACATTTATCCGCGCGCATACGTCCGCCACCAAGTCGTCGCGCTAAAACAAATTCAAGTAATAACATTCTCGTGCGCAAATCCTTTTAGAGGTAATTTTGATACCCTTTCAATCAAAGTTCAAGCCATAACTGCTGATATTTCAACAGCATTTTCTAATTAACGTCGTGTCAAGTTGGGGTTCCAGTCCTTACGCGATTCAAGGCTACCACAGGAATTCAGCGCTCGTTAAATTTCCGTGGATGAAAAGCTAAATAAAGACAAGATGTTTCCTGCGAATTAACTACTACCATATGAATTATGTATGTCAGCCAAAGTCTGCTTAACAATTCGACTTATGATTCTCCAGATGCCTTGTCTGTGGTCTGCTGACCTCACGTCACGTCACGTCACGTCACGTCACGTCTCGCGAGCAAACGAGTCACGAATCCTCGTACCAAAAAACCTTGGGCTAAGGAAATTTTTCTCAGTGTCATCCATGCCGGCAGAATACGAACCGGCGTCCTGATAAATGACTATTATTGTCCTAACGCGTCGATAAATACTAGTATTAGGTTCTTTTTGCTATGGGTAACAACCAATATAGAGATCAGTACCGGAGAGGGAAGGCGAATGAGAATAAATAGTCAAGAATAGTGTGGTAAAGCATGAGCTTTTTTAGTGTGCGGTTTCCAAGAGAAATATATATCATTCCTTCCGTCGAGTTTATCGATAGATGTTAAAGAAAAACCTATATATCAAAAAAACTTGGGTTAACTTGCTTGATTTCTGTCTGATGATGTTGGCCTTCGCTTATGAAGCGAAAACAAACTCAGAGTAGGCATTAAACAAATGTAAAATAATAAAAATAAAGGCGAAATAAATATCATAAATCTAAAACTCAAAGAAAGTTTTTAGTATCTTGGCTATGATGCTGGATGAATATACGTCACATTATGAATGTCTAACCAATCTACGCCTTCCAATAACATGCTTGTAATCTAAGTCTTGAATCTTGGGGTTCAAAACTACGGTCTAGAGAAAATAACTTGTAATGCTCTCGGAATTCCTGTCTAAAGTAAACAAAAAAGGATAAACTTTACTTACAATACTTTGGTAGAAGTAGGAACTTCGGGTATTTTAAAGAGTTGTTGATGATTACATCGAACTGTTGGGCCATTATTAGTATTGTAGCATAAACAGCCTTGAGGACAAGCGACAGTGAACTGGATTAAACTCAACAACACCAACACAAACGAGGATACACAACCGAAGCACCGAGTCCCCGACATTTTCAGCGAGCCGAATGCTTTGGATGAATATCGCGAGAGACGAAACACCAAGGCGCAAAAATCCAACGAGGCCGTGTCGGAGTTCGTGCGTCTGGTCGCGGGGATTAGGTTTCAATCTTGAAGGGGGGATCAATTGTCTATCACTTTTTTGACCATCATTAAGTGATAACAGTTAAGTTCATATCCAGAAACGTGTCAAGGATTTCCTGTCGAGAATTTGCTCTTCAAGGCATAGTTCCAAGGATTGTTCGTTCCATAGAGTGTTGGAAACCCGTCCCAAGGAACACCCTTCCGGTTGCCGCGGATAAAATAGAGATGAGTCGAATTTTGGAAGAATAATAGTGAGTTTCTCGATTTAAGAGCGCGATGGAAGTTAAAGGCGTTTATCCGGGAAAGAAGGAAACAGATGTACAGTACGATAAAACAGGATGTTCTTGAAAATAGAACGTCACCCCACAAGCATATAAACGGTACCGCATTAACATTGAATCAAACTCATATAATTTTTTGCTTGAATTTTCAGCAAAAAATAGAGTGAAACAGATGTTTGAAAATAGGTCCCTAAAAACGAACACACATAAAAAGTTGAAAGTTTTCAAGATTACGCCTTTTAGGCGAGTCCAATTTGAGAACGTTCATGAGCATCTATAAATCCCTCATTGTACGAGAACATTGTGCGATTTTTTGGTTATAATAAACTCAACAAAAATTGAGAAATTTAATTGGGACTCGACAGAGTACAATTTGGAATTCAATTGTACTCCTCTTGTCCAATCAGAATCGAGTAATTTTGTTGAATGTATTATAACTGTAAGTATAAATCAGAACGAGTTGCTGTGCGTGCTGTAGAAAGTGGTAGGCCAGGTTTGTACTCTATAGGCAAGTTTGGAGCTCGCGATCAAATCTCTAGATTGAAGTCTAGTAAGCCAATGACTGCAACGAGTAGCAGTGAGTAATGTTTTTATATGTTTTTGTTGCTATGAACTCAGTGA
This sequence comes from Actinia tenebrosa, assembly GCF_009602425.1. Next base: position 13,552 of record NW_022261028.1, on the reverse strand, counting down.
CCAATGTACCCACTATGTCCTTTGTGTCAATGATACTTCCTGATGGCATTACCGCAGCTCGAAATAGCTTTATGCTTGTTAGATTGTTTTACTCTTTATTTTGTCAACCCATTTCCTTCCTTTGTAAGAGATGTTTTTTCATTCTTACCCTCTCACTAGCCGCTCAACTTTGTGATCCGTGACATGACTTATAAAAAAAAAAGACCAATGAGAATCAAGAAATGCAGCATGGTTGGGAGTCAGCATAATATCGGCTGCATTGTTTGGAATTTGAATCAAAATGCTTCTCCTGTGGCACTCGAACGGACATGTTAACCGCACAGATGGAATTACTTCAAATAAAGCTTTCTTTTCCGGTGTCGATTTTCTCCACGGTCAAGAGAAAACGAACTACTACCTAGTAGTTCACTTTCTCTTTGTAGGGTTGTATTTTTAGGTTTAAGGTTCACCGATCCAATAATACTGACACCCACTGGTGCAAGATCTTCTAGCTTTAATCAAACTCAAATTGAAAAAAATAGCAGAGTAGCCCGTAAGCCATTGGTCGTTATTAAACTACTCATGCGGCTCAGTTTAACGCGGTAACCGGTAACAGCTTTTGATAAGCTCTCTTTGAAAATACTTTAACAAAAAGACGATCAAAGTATTCATGCAATGGCTAATAAAGTTCATCGCCTTCAATCTTATCAAATCGTGGCAGTTCCTGGCCAAACTAGATTGTTGGTCTAGACATGGTGTTGATGCCTTAAGTTGCGTAACTCAGGGGACGAATTCCAGCGAGAAATATCCTGCGCAGCTTGGCGTTTTGGGGAGAGGGGAAAAGAGGATATACGCTGCGCGCTCCGATAAAACCCTTAAATTTTGAATCAAGACGAAAATATGATACTAAAAAAGCTAGCATTACTTTGGAGAATATTTGATAAACAAGTGGAGTAACAGTTGTTTTTAGTAAACACGTTTCCAAAAAAGGTAACGAGAAGGACAGATTATGTAAAACGCGCTTATGAAAAAAAAAAAAAAAAAAAAAAAAAAAAAAAAAAAAAAAAAAGAAAGAAAGAAAGAAAGAAAGAATATCTATGAAAACAAGGCTAAGTTACATGAACACGTTGAGAATTTTTCGGCAAAAGAAAATTAAATGGCATTTTGTTTGGAAGGCTTTAGTGTAAGGGATTCCGCTTAGCAATGGTGACCGGAGCCAACACTTGAGTCATCAGGAGTGAAATCAACAGGTTACAAATAAAAAAAAAGATTATATGATATCATTTTCTAGTTATTCTATCTTTATTACCTGAAGGAAAACTCCCATTTTTCCCCATCAAAAAGCTGTTTCCATTTATGTGTTCCGATAAAATTTATCATAATAACTAAACGTAAGAAATTTAAAGAAAGATTGAGAACGATAAAATTTGATTCCTTGAAGTGATGTTCTTGTAACCTCTTGCATGAAGCAAAGACACAAAAAACACCAGTTTTCCTTCAATCGCCTTCATCAAATATTCAAAAGCCTCAACCAGCCAATCACGAACCAGATTTATGGTAGTGATGTGAGTTTTTCACGTCGACATGTGACAGTTATAATCCTTTTACGATGAGTGATATCATTTAGAAGATCATTGCCGACATTGTTTTCGTTATTCCTGGTCAACAAAAATAATCGACTTTTTAGATTAGGGTTTCCTTCGCGAGGTAAGTGTTATTTATTATTCTTTTATAACTCATCGAGGTTTTTTAGCCGGTTCAATGATCAGAAACAACGCATTAACGGTTAGATGGATTTTTGATGGGGTTTTGAACAACAGGTTCTGGTAGTAAATCTACGGACTGTAAAAGTCAATGATACTCGAACAGTCAAAACATAAACTCCTGACAAACGACACAACAAAACAGAACCAAATGAAAACAGTTCAGCTCTTTGCGGACAAGCTATTCATACTTTAGTTTGCGCTCAGAAAATTATAGTTATCCAAGATTATCAATGATATATAGATAACAGACGTCAATCATTTATGTTTGAAGGTTTTCCTTTTCGAAAACGCCGTTTTCTACATGTTAATATTTGACTCATTTGCTTTAATTTTAGTATTTTTGTTTTTAAAATTTCTGTTAACAAATCCAAAAATCTTTCCCACGGTATTTTGATTAAAATGACGCCATATTGGATCTCCGACAACGATCATGACGTGAGTCACAATGAGCCAATGCATGCTCGACTTGACACGTGACCATTAAGTTTCAACATTACGACATGGATCAAAATCAGAAGTCCATGAACTTCTGCTAAAATACAACATTTTTGCGAGTAATTATATTTTGGATTTAAATCTAAAAACAAGCTGTAAATATACTCATTTACTGGATAATTTCACAGCAAAATATTGTGAAGAATTGTCGATAGTTTGCGTTTATGGTCCATGCGTTTGAACTGCGATTTATAGGTAGGAAATAAAGGGATTTTGAATATCGATATGGTCCAAAGGATACCATGATGTAATATTGTTTTTTTCCCTTTTCTTTTGGCTTATAATAATATATGATATGACAGGATTACATTTTAACAGAGAGCAAAATTCTAAAATTTTGAAACTTAGTGGAACTAGGTTGTCTAGTTGAAAAGTCATTTACAGAAAAAGCATAGTGATTTAACTTTCAACAGTTTAAAAGTGTTTGCTTTTCTTACAGCAGGGCATTGAAGGACAACCTCATGGCTGTCAAACTATTGGCCTTGTTTTCATTGGTTGCCTTGGTGACGTCCATCCCTACTCCACCATCAAATAAGGCCTCTCCTGTGCCGTCAGAGACTTCGGATGTTTCTCCTACCACTCCACCACGACAGAACAAAACAGGAGATAGCATTCAGGACTCAAAGCCTGGTAGGAGTAAACATACATACTTTACGTTGTTTATTATGGCGTTATTTGACTCCCACTACCAGACACCCTTGCACACTTTCTTTAGTTCAGTTAATTAGCACCAATTGTCTTACTATTCTAAATACGAATTTGAATAAGAAAGAAAGTTGGCCAAGCATTTTGGTAGTTGTAGTAAAATGACGCCATCGTGCAAACGGCTTATTCTGACAAATTATAAAGAATCCCTGGAGTTACCGGCCCTTTGTCCTTCATATTACCACCGCTGATTGGCCTCTGTCAATACAACATTTTACTGGTTTAATTCACCATTTTCCATACATTGGTTTACTGGTCAAAAACAAATCGCTCAAGCGAGGCGCCAAGGTACTTTCAAAGGATTCAAATTTGAACCTTGCAGGGGCGGATCCAGGAATTTGTTCAGGGAGGGGTGCAGCGCACATAGTTAACCCAGGGAGGGGTGCACCCCTTAGAATCAAAGGAAAAAACATTATTTTGTATTGGTTAAATCTTTGAAGTAGGGGCACAAAGTCGAACCAGGGAGGGGTGCGCGCCCCCTGCACCCCTCCCCTGGATCCGCCACTCGACCGAATGCTTTGTGCTTGACAGTTCAACAAATGTATGGAAAATGGTGAATGACCATATTGACCAAATATTGAGCAAACAAGGCTATCAAACGAAGCTAATTCAAGAAAGTCTTTTTTTAAAAGCGTTAAATTTACGGCCACAAAAATAATCCCCTCCGTAAAAATGATCCCCATCGCATAAATGTTCTCATGGTCATCGCAAAACTGATCCCTTGGTAAACGAGGAAAAATAATGCTCTCCGTAAAAATGATCCCCATCGCATAAATGTTCTCGTGGTCATTGCAAAACTGATCCCTTGACAAACGCGGAAAAATAATCCCCTCCGTAAAAATGATCCCCATCGCATAAATGTTCTCATGGTCATTGCAAAGCTGATCCCTTGGCAAACTAAAATTCCTAATTTTAATTTTAGTTGAACAGTTTTTAAAGGATATGGTTAACAAGATGAATAAATATCGGTTAATGCACGCTGCTTCGCCGCTTGAGCTTTCACTCAATCTTACCAACGAGGCTGAACTTTGGGCCGTCAAGTTGGCCAACAAGGACCAGGAAGAATTGAATACCAACTCAAAGTTTGGCCAGGCAATTTTCTCAACGTCGAGCCCGGATAACGTAGTGAACGCAAGTGTAGAATCCTGGTACAACCAAATTGTGTAAGTCAGGTTGATATCGTATTTCACGTAACAAGGGGGTTGTAACGTGTAACAGCAATATATCCGGAATATTCAATTTTTTTCCTGACAAATTTCTTTCCAGCGAATCACGCCCTCTTGCTTCAAAAACTCCAAAAACTAAATAGAAGACAGATATCCCAAATGTTTGATTGTGGGATTTGGTAAATCTCCTCTGAAAGTCAGGAAATTCAGCGAGAAATTTGACATGCGAGAGAAGCGGCCATCTTGAAACCAAACTCTTAATTCCAAATATGGTATCAAAACTCCTACTTTGCATATCTCCCTTCTGATTGGTATGATATTTGAAAAATCTAAATTTGTTAAATCAAAAAATAAAATAAAATAAAAAAATAAAAAAATGAAATATTGACGGCTATTTGTATTTGCTTTTCCAGACATTACAGATTTGATAGGCCAACCAAGAGTCCCAAGACGAGCTACTTCTCCCAGCTGGTGTGGAGGGGAACACAAGAGGTGGGGATCGGAAAAGCGTCGAGCGCCAGCGGCAAGACTTATGTAGTTGCTTATTTTAGTCCACCGGGTAATACCGAGGAAATGATAAAGAATGTTTACCCCGTCACAGGTAAGTTAGCTAAAGTAAGGGTTATAAGCTACGCAAAGGCAAACTATGCTGCATTAGAGCAGTTTTCTGATGGCTGTGAAAAGTTCACGGCACGAACACGGTCGTGACACGGCAAGGGATACGCCAACCCAATCAAAATGCACGAGAATCTACTCTCCATCCAATCAAATGTCCGAAACACGGCGCGGACACGGTCACGCCAATGTCACGGAACTGCCATACCAATCACATTGCGCGAGAAAAAAATCAGAAGATCAAAATTCTAGAAAACATTACAGTCGCGATGAGGCACGCATACGGCACCGACTTTTTCACAGTCATACGAAAACTGCTGTATTGGTCGCCGTGAAGATTACAGCGTGTGTGAATAGATGTGAAGGCGATCAAGCATAATACACGGTCTCTCTTTACTCGAGAACGATTATATTATTTATATTTCTAACTACTACTGCCATGATCGTTTTGGGATTTGTGTTGTGGTCAATTGTATAATATAAGTACATCGATTACTTTGCCGTATCGAGCAGAGGAAATATAAACTGTGGCGAAAATGTAAGGAAAAATTTGCAGAATATCGCTACTAATTGCAGGAAACAAGAAGCTATACCTTTTTGTACCATGACCAAGATTTGCTGAGTATGACACAGATCAATCAAATTCAAAAGTTCAGTTCAAAACACCGAGAAACGAGTATATATTATAGTGTTATACTTAAGGACGTTCTATCTACGTTGTGTAAAGTAGTAACGTAATATTCCAAAAACGATTGCGAAAGTTTTCCATGTCTTTCGTTTTAATGTCAGTTTTTTTGTCTTTAAAGGAAGTGGAGTAGGAAGACTCAGACCTGGTAAGTCTTTTACCGCTATCTCCTGTCACCATGCCATAGAAATGGGAGGGAGGTTCTTATATAGCGCATTTCACAGTCGTCTCAATGCGCTTTACAATTAGAACTAGAATTAGATTTAGAATCAGAACAAACAGATCGTTGAGTACTGTTACAACGATAATTCACAAGTTGAATTTGAAATTTCTTTACCTCAGCCAGTTGCTCTGATGGCTACAAACACTACAACAACAGCTGCTTCAAGCTGTTCCCTGGACCAAGGACGTGGGAAAGTGCTGTCCACAAATGTACGCAGGAGTTTGCTTCACTCGCTTCTGTTGACAGCGAAGCTGAAAATTACTTCATTAAGTCACTTCTGGTGAGTAATTCAATGCCTATACAGTCAGCGTTAATTTTACATTTAATACTCTAGCGTATGACTCTCAGAACATTAGAGCAGTTTCGGAACGCTGTGAAAAGAGCTGAAAAGCTCACACCACAAATACGGACGTGATACGGCAAGGGATACGCCAGACCAATCACATTGCGCAATAGTTTCCTCTCCATCCAATCAAATACCCGAAAAAAGGCATAAACACGGCGAGCACACGGCACTGCCAGACCAATCACATCGCGCGATAAAAAACTCAGCAAATTAAAATTGCATCACGGTCACGGCACGCTTACGGCACGGCGCTTTTCTAAGTCATACGAAAACTGCTCTAAAGAGGATGATACATACCATTTGTTTTTCAACCGGAATTTGCGGTTTTTCAGGGTAGATAGTTAGCACCCCTTAATCTGTGTTTTCTTATTCAAGACATCACACAAAAAGAACTTCACATGGATCGGACTGGGAGATCTTAACAACGATAGTACTTTCACTTGGGTTGACGGAACTTCAAATGTTTTCGTCAAATGGGATTACGATCAGAGCAACGTCCAGGGAAAGAAATGTGTGGTGGTCGGCGAAAGCTTTAGCTGGAAATATATACCATGTGACAAAGGAACAAGCTTCGTCTGCAGGAGAAGGCTCAGAGGTAAACTTGTAGACTCAGCCTGAAAAGTAGATTTTAATCCATGTGTAGGCGTCAATGACAGCACGTAATATCATCATGTAACCAATCACAGAACGCGTTGAGTGCACACAGCCAATGACAGCACGCAATATCATCATGTAACCAATCAGAGAACACGTTGTGTGCACACAGCCAATGACAGCACTCAATATCATCATGTAACCAATCAGAGAACGCGTTGTGTACACACAGCCAATGACAGCACGCAATATCATCATGTAACCAATCAGAGAGTGCGTTGTGTACGCACAGCCAATGACAGCACGGCATGCTTCTCAGATATTTTCTTAGTATAAAACATTTACATAAGTGTGCATATATTGTCTTGTAGATGTCAGCATTTACGAGGTGTTCTTTAAATACCTGAACAAGTTGTGGACTGACAAGCTATTATCACCGGGAGAAGCTCGCTATATATCACTGAAGACGCACTTACAGAATGCGGTAAGACAACTAAGGCTGCTGTATAACCAAAATACAACCGGCCTACATTTTTCAAATCGACCAAATCCACTTTGGCGTGGTGTTTGCCTAATTATGACCACGTGGTAAAAATGAAGAGCATGCAGATTTCAAAGGCTGACAAATGTTGGAAGATATTAAATATTAGAAATTATTATTATAGATCATGCAGATTTACTCAGACGCAGACTGGTTCGATGACGTGGATTTCAAAGGCTTTGCGTAAGTAATTGTATTTGTTGTAATATAGCAATAACAATAGGAAATGATGATGACAATGAATGATGATGGTAGTATGATGATGGCGATGATGATGATGATAATGGGGATGATGATGATGATGGCGATGATGATGATGAAAATGGGGATGATGATGATGATGA
>NW_022261017.1:161131-184283 GCF_009602425.1 Actinia tenebrosa | reverse complement strand
TTTTATATTTTGCCAGCAGTGTTCCAAACTCATGCATACTGTAGCGGAATCTTGTAGTCCTTGTTTTGTTCCATCATCTGAATTTTCCCACTTCCAACTCAAAATAAGACTGACCTGAAGCTGATATATTTTTAGCGATTTTATTCTTAGCTTGAGTTCAGTATTGTCTTTCAATTTCAGAGAGCAGGCGTAGCTCAGTTGGTTAGTGCGCGACCTTCAGAGCTTGAGGTCCACGGTTCGATCATTAAGATCTCCACGTCTTTTTCGACTTCTCTCTAACCCGTGTAGCTTCAGCTTTAAATACTCTTAAAACAGAGCACTGATGACGAGAGGGGGTAAAGTGCACACTGTCGGCTTCCAATGATAGCAGTTGAATTTCAACTGAAGGAACTACCGACGTTAAATATAGGAGCTTTACCTTTACCTTTTTTTTTTTAGACCACGTCATACTTTGGATATGTGACTCCAGGCACAGATATATATGGCCATATTTATTTCAAAGTTTTCTAACGCATTACTTTTAATGAAAATGTGTTATTTAGTTAAGCGAAATTAAGACCTGTGTATGCTTGGGCCAGAAGTCCAAAACTAGTCTAGTTATGAACTTCTGCTTGGGGGTAAGGTTTTCACATTTCAGACCATGCACTCGCCGGGCTATATTATACTTGTCATTCCGTCTTGAGAAAAAGATTATTATATTGACATGTACATTTATCACTCCATATTTGTTAGTCTTCTCGTGCACAACCGTTTAATCAAAGAAATGATACTCTAGGAATGAAACGTGGTCAACCTTACTTTTAAACAAAAGAGCCTATTTGCTGAAATCATATTTACGCCGCCTAAGCTGGAGCGTTATGGAATTACTTCGCCTAGTTTCAATATATACTCAGACAAAGCAAATTACAAAGCAAAATATTTATCTTGCAGTCCTTCAAAAAATAGTACGGGCTGAATTCATCCGGAACTTTCTTTCTTAAATCTTTTCGAGATAATGAAAAGCTTTTTAATATAGCATCGAAATAACTACAAAATGACAGTAAATGGATCTTGGGGTTGAGTTAAGTTTCTTACGGGTGCGAGTAGATAGAAAGCCATTTTTTCTCAAGAGATTTCAATATCTAATAAATGTAGTACATTGTCAAGTTTACTTACCGAATCTTATTCTAGTAAACCTTGGGATCTGAGAATCTATCTGATTAACTTTTTTGACTTGATTATTTTCTGGAGCTTAACCAAAATGAAAACAGCCTCGTAAGTTATAAATTCAAAGCAGGAATCCAACTCGCGGTATGGATATCTGAGAGAGAATAAGTTTGGTACAAACCATTCTTGTGTGAAACTAAGAAATCCAGCCAGTTTTCCCGCCGATTCCGACAGTATTTTCGCGCGCTTTCCAAAAACGCGTCTGTGATTTATGATAGTTGAAATCGAAAGGACTTGCGAAGTGCTTCGGGGGTTCTAAGCATCGGAAGTCTTATGTTAAAATGTACGTATGAAACAAAAAGAAAACAAGTCTGAAAAATAGTTGTTATCTGGGACTGATTTGGAGATGGTTTTTTTCCCTCCGTAAAAAATATTTATACAACATTCTAATTTTCCGATTCGATCTTTGATATAGCCGTGCCCGGACTTTATAGATCAGTCAAAACGTTGTTTATGCTAGGATGACGATAAAATTTGAAGGTTTGCAGGAAGTTCTCATTAAGGATTAAAAACTAGCTAGACCACTAACGTTTCTGGACATTTAATCCGTCGAAAAAGGGGCGCAATCCTATTCTGCAAAGCTTAGCTTCAGGTCAACGATTTTCAGAACCTCCAAAACCGCAATTTAGTCGAAATTCAGACTAATGACTGGCTCAATTTGCAGGCGGTTTCCATTGTTGTTTTATTTTTTGTGACCGTTCATTTTTTTACGGGGGGGGGGGGGGGGGGGGGGGGGGGTTCGGCGTTAAATTACTGTGTTAGGAACGAAGATTACTAGTCAAGGAATACGGCAAAAAAGGTCGCGTTTTAGAAAGTTCAGGGATTTGCTTCGGAGGAATCTATGTGTGTCTGAATCCGGCTGTAGGGTGTCCAAAGTCGTCGGGTCGATAGTCGATGGAGAATGAAGAGCTCTGTCGTGCCATCCCCCACGCCCCTCCCCCACAGGCTCTCAGTATGTAGACTGTTACTGTTGTTTTTCTCTTTTTTTTTTGAATTAATAATTAAGTACAAAAAGTTTGGAAGATCAGATAAAAAGAATACCATTTGCTTTTGTATATATGTTTTGAGTTATCACTCGCTAGGTTGGTTAGAAATATCTAAAGAGCATTTTCCTGCAAGCAGGGTCTTTCTACGCTCTCCGTTTTGCTCTCATTCCTGCTGAGTCGATACACGGAGGACAGCCAAAACAACCACTGCTTCAGGCGAAGAGTAAAGATACAAGCTATGAAAGAGAAATTTATTTTCAGGCTGCTCGCGACGGACGGAGGGAACTGAAACAAACTGTTACGACGCCAAAATGACGGCAGCGGATCACTAAATGGCAATTATTTAATTGATAAGAGAAAAAAAAGAGGCGAATAGATTTTAGATAACAGCTATGGCGATAAATGAACATGACTGATATTTTATAAGAATAGAAGAAAACTAAACCATAACTAGACTAAACCAAGTCTAAAATACATAAATAGAGTGATTTGGGTCTGAATTCCATTTTACTTTGAATCGTGTTGTTTTTGAAAAATAAAAACTTGATTATTTGGCGCGAGAATTGTGTTTAATTATTTGCTAAGTTTTGCAGCACTGTTTTTTAAATGATAGTTATTTTTTGGCTAGAATTCAGTAAACTTAAAACACTTACAGTTTTCTTGAAGAGTTCGATCGTTCTTGTCGAAAGAGTAGTTGTGAAGGTAAAAGTGCACAGCTGCAAATTTACCAAGTATATCTTCTTGACATAATTAGAAGGTACTTCCAATCTAGAATTCTCTTTCAAAACCGCGCACTTTTAAGATACAAAACCCGCGAATTAACCAAATCTGGCTTCCTGTGTTTAGTCTCTTGCCAAGTTTCTTTAAAAATTAATCCCTGATTAGAATTTTCGTGACAAGTGACATGTATTTCTGTCAAATCGAAAAAAAACTTAACAGAGGGTTCTGAAGGGGGAAAATGGGAGCTGGGATTCGCCTTTTGGGGCTGGGAAAATGAGATTTTATTCATTGGGAATGGAATCACAATAAAAAAAAAGAAAAAAAGAAAAAAAAAAAAAAAAAAAAAAAAAAAAAAAAAAAAAAAAAAAAAAATACGGAAATGGAGATTGACTGAGCAAGAAAAATCTGGGACTATGGGATTTGGTCAAAATGGGGACTAGGAAATGGAATTAGGATCCCCCGCTCCCCTCCTTCCCGACCTTCTTTACTAGTTGCTAGCAACATAGTTCACATCTTAGGTTTGGTATCAATCAAAATAATCACTAAAAATCGTGTTTAACTCTTCTTTCTTGGTCGAAAATTGAAAATACAGCAGGATAATACCATTCATTAAAGCAGCTTTCTTTTTTAGGATATCCGTTGCCAGTGTTAATGCGCTATTAACGTTTATTAGTGCCATTTTTCTCTTGGTATAACGCATGGTACGTGGAAGATAAATTGAACTGCGCTTAGTTTTAATACTTTTGAATTGGCCAGGGTCATGATTTAATTGCTCGGATTTAGAAGAATTATATTTTGTTGAAGTAATTGATGGAAGACGAGAAAGACAGCTGCCCCACGGCTAGATTTGCTGGGTCAATGATTTTCAAGAAAGAAATTGGAAAATAAATAAGCCAATGAAAATAGACCTTTTTTGCAAGACCTGCTCTCTCTCCATTTTAGACGGTAACCACGCCCTTTTTAAAAGACTTTTTATGAATTCTTTATGATATTCATGTCCGACAAGGATACCTGCTACTTTATCCCGGAGGCCCCCACCCCCTCCCTAACCGGGCATAACTGCATGCCAAGTTTATTATGAATTTGTGACGTTTTAAAGAGGGGCACCTGTTTTTTTATGACAAGTGAACTGTTTAGGGAATTGGCTAGAAAAGTGACGAATAGTTAAACAATCAGACTGGCCGTAGCCTGTGTATATCGGCTTCCCACCCCTCCCCCCGTAGGGAAGTAGAAAAGTACCAGGCGAGAGAAAAGTCAATATTTTAAATGTCACGCAATACCTGCCAAGAGCCATTAGCAAAAGTTTTTTTACTTTCCTTGGTAAGTAGCGCATTCGCGATCACAAACGAACCGCTGATATGAAAAAAACGTTCAATTTAACAGTTATTCCTTATGAAAAGTGTTAATATTTCCGGTAGTGAAATAAAAGAACTGATGGCATCATTTTATTAACGTCTTAATGGCTGGATTTTCTCTTCATCAAATTTTCTATTACAGGAAGAGCTCAGTTCAGGGGCAAATCACGGTGAACTTTGGTTGCCATTTAGTTCAAAGAGCTCCCGCAAGTTCGTCACAAATTAAGATCGTTCAATTTATATATAGACTTTTTTGGCTTTATTCTACGTTTCCCGTTATGAACGTCTAGACAAATAAAAAGGCGAGAAATATGTAAGAGTTAGTTTGCGCCCAGCGCCTTGCCTCGAAATTTTGATCTATAGGTAATGCTAAAATAACAGAAAATTTGGAATTACAAATCATAGATTTTCGACATTTTCCTTATTTCACAATTTTGTTTATAGAGTACGCGTTCTTCATGGTCAGCACCCCGCCCATGAGTCTCACCCGAAGGCTCATGCTGCACAATAGGGCACGGGGTCCTATTCGAAGTACATTGCACCAATTTCGATTCCAGCACTCCATTAAATCTCCAGCCCATCCTGCAAAAATCAGTCCATTAATTTTAGCAAAGGCCAGACAGTGAGGGTGGTTACTGCCAGGGTTTCTTCACGTCCTCAGTGGTTCTTTACGTCCTCCCTCTAATGCAGAGTGAGGTAATGTGGAGAGGTTGGGCAGCCATACAATTTTATGTGGTCATCTGAGCCACTTGAAAGTCTAATCATTCGTAGATGTTATGAACTAATTCAATCTCGTACCCAGAGCCTGCGTTTCTTCTGGCCTGCGGAGAAGAACGAGGGCTCTGGCATAATCCATTTTTGGCGCATGTGCAGTTTTCCGGAAGTGAAATATAATGAATGAAAATCATGCTTTCAAACAGAGTTCTGTGTTTACTTTCGATCAAAATAGGAATTAGAAATGGGGACCTTTTTTTTTTTTTTTTTTTTTTTTATACGCGCAATGCTTTTAACGTATGCACTCTTATACCGGAAGTCCAAGAAATCCTGATCTCAAAAAATGGATTATACCAGGGCCCTTGTTCTTCGCCGCAGGCCAGACGAAACGCAGGCTCTGGGTACGAGATTGGAACTAATTCAAATTTTCCCGCTAAGTTTGTAGAACATGCGCAAGAGGTTTTCATTAGAAGTGGAAAAATAAAGTCGAAAAAAAGAGCAACATACAATTAAAAGTGTAATTAAGCAGTTTCATGATCAATCTCGACCCCAGACTCTTGTCAATCTTACTGCGCATGCTCGACGAAGTGACATCTATACGAGCATGCGCAGTAAGAATGACAAACTCGGGTCGAGAGCCGTTTCGTGATTTGGAAAGTTTCTTTGATTAAATATTTACTCTCCAGATTTATCACCAATTTCATCAGCACTGCCAGCCGTCATTTTGAATTTAAGCAGTGAACAAACGGAACAAAACACAAAGACATTTATTTACAAAGAGAATCATGTTTTTTTTACCTTAAATTTGATTTATCGAGAAAAATAAATGGATGCAATTGGCTTAAGGAAGGTATCTAGACAACGAGTTCTGCACGTGGCTATGCCAAACACCTTGAACCGGTTTTACCATCTTTTATTTACAAAACCTGGAAAACCTGGCCATTTCATCAAACTTGGAATAAATACATATATATATATTATATACACAAGTGTGCTGTTTGCCAAAAACAGCCTTTCCTATGATGTAGCGTGTATTTTAGTAAATAGCAAATTTTCAACAATCTAAATTCTCTTTAAATTCCTTTGTTTTGTTAGTGGCTGCTGTGTTTAAACTTTAAAGATTCTTATTTTTTCAGTTGTGACATTGCTTGCTTTTTTAGGACTATTGGTATAAATAGAATGCTTCGCAAACCTATATCTATTCTTTTAACACACAACAGACTTGTGTGACTCAGTTAAGATGTTAGTAAAGCTGTCTTCTTCGCGTGGTTCAGCTGTGAAGTTCTTTGATACATTTCGAGTGTCTTCACGCATAAATATTCAGCTAGTTTACAATAGGTTTTTTTCATGATAATTAATTCCCTTGCCGTATGTTACTCATGCATTTTTAAAGGAAAAAAATATTCTGCATAAATGTTTTTTTGTATTTTCAGTGTGGCCAAGCTTTCTGCAAGTCAATAAGACCATTTTTTAAAATAAAATCGTTATATTCGATTAATATTTGTTGCCGAAATTATAGTTTTTCCAGTTTTATGATCCGCGGTGTAGATTTTACAGATCCATTTGTGCGTCTACTCATTATTAAATACAACCATGGGTTTATRCTTGCATTAACTAGAACAAGTAAAGTAGAAAAAGCCCATGCCATATTAAGTCTGTTAAAATTGATTTTGAAGACGAAGATGACGATAAGCATAACGTTGAATGGCGTCCAAAGTATGAAGAACAGTGTGACAATGATGACCAGTAGTTTTATTGCTTTCTTACGGCGTCTGTATGTACCGAGTGTACCAATTCGATTTGTCGTACAGCTAAGCCGAATACAAATCTTACTGTACGCCACGATGATGGCCATCAAAGGCATTAAATACATAAAGAACGTTACTAAAGCGTAATACAACGAAGTGATAAATGGACTGCTTGTTTGTGAGCAGTGCTGTCGTCGAGACTCTCCTTTCTCTTTATTTACATTGTACAAGAAAAACAATGGTGAATAGGGAAATAGAGCTAAAAACCAGGTCATCAAAAGCGTTTTACGAACTTTGCTTTTCGTTTGGCTTGTGAATGCCCTCAGCGGCGACATCACTGCCACATAGCGATTGTAAGTTAGCAGCAAAAGATTAAAGACTGATGCTCCATGGCTTGTATTGATGGCATAATAAAACAGCTTACACGTGAAGTTGTTAAAGATACTAACCGGAAGAACAATGTTTAAGACATAGAACAACGTCGACAAAGTAAAAATCAAGTCTGCCAATGCTAAACTGAAAAAGTAGTAAGATTTGATTCCAAGGAAGTGGAGTCTTTTACAGCACAAGATAGACACCCAAGTATTTCCAATGAATGAAATCAAGAAAAATATAGCCCATATCGAAATAGAAGAGATCAGCAACCTTCGATTCCAACCATTGATCTGCCCATCGATGTCTTGGGAATTGACGTTGGACGAATTATTTGTCATAATCCTTAAAATTTATCCAGTGAGATTTAATAATAAAACTGTTTCTGTGAAGGAAAAGTCTACTTTGCGTTTGTATTTCAAACTAGTTTCCTTCCTCTCAGATCTTTTAAGTTGTTTTTGACTTTTGAGCGGGTTCTCAATCAGGTTTAGAAGACAGAATCCACTGAATAATATATATCTATAATAGCTAGCTGAACAGTAAAATAACCTAACCTTTTAGAATTATCGCTGTAGTCTTGACGTTTTAAAAGCTTCCTACTCTAGATCTCTGATACATCTAGCAGGAAACCGGCTTTTGACACACAATACAATCCCATGTTCATGCAAATAACGAAATCAGCAGTATCCACGTCAGAAGAAACTAAAAACGCCCGATGCTCATAGTCAAATCGGCATTGTTTTCGTTTGCAAGGTGCCTTTTCAAGTGTTCGTTGTAAAACGGTATCTCGTATCCTAGACGTTTTTGGCCAACTTCTTTTTTTGAAGGTTAAGTCTTGTCTGTGCAAGTTGCGAAATTAGGTAGGAAGGTAAGGCTTTGCCCTTTAGTTCCCACTTGACGCAACAAACTGATGTAACACCGTCGCTCTTCCGCAAACAATGTCATATACCTAAATAAACTTGGCTATTTTTCTTCTTTGATAATAGCCAAAAACAAATTTCAACCTTCCGGGGGAAAGAAAATAATTAATTGKTTGGAGATTGGCATTTTTAAATTCAACTTCTCAAATTCATTGGTGTCATGGGATATGACAAATATACACAGTGATATAGATCCATGGATCGCTATTTAACGTGGTGATTCTTTTCAGCCTGTTTTGAAATTTTCCTTATTTTTCGGTTTTCCATTCGAGGTTTTCAGTTTTCTTCACAAAAATAAAAGTCTAAATGATTCAACGTTTCGCCATTTACTGTACGAGCTTGTGTAAAATTGACGTACGACAATTGCTTGCGAGATTGGGCAATTAGACTGTGCGATGGCGAAGAATTAATGAAAATAGAATAATAAAAATTTAGACCGAGAACATCTACTTAATTTATAAATGAACTTAACTTGATCAAAACCTTGTAATGCTCCGTCAATTTTCATCATTTTAGCTGAGGAACCATGGTTTATTTACATTTTAAATTCATTTGTCGATCACTTCCGTGTTTTTGTGTTTTGTTTACATGCTGTGCTCCACCGCCAATCCTAGCTTTTCGGTATCATCACACGAAGAAATGAAACTTTATAGAATTTGCTTTGACAGTTTAGTGTGTTTTATGAATTGTGTTTGAGAATGGCGCAAATTTTTAAGTCAGGTGCATGATTAACTGTTTGCTTTTTATGGGCAGTGCCATTCATTGAAACCCCGTGGTTTAACGAACATGACCTCAAAATTGGCGCCCTTTTTTAAGAGATTTACATTGCAATGACAAGGTGCCTGTATGAAGTGAATGTCCGTATATTAACACCAAATATCCGCAAAGCAGGTTTTGTGTGGTAAAAATCGTTTGCAAGGTAAACGAGTGCTAGAACCTGGCTTAACTCCTCTTGCTGTAAAGACACTCTTTCACTGCCAGGTCAATAAGACCAAAATCAAACCTGATTACATTCTCTGTTGTACGTAATTAGATAAAAATGTTCCCTACATTGGCGCTGACAGGCTTCCGATAGATCTGTCGGTTCATACTATACTGTGTGTATACATGTATTTGCGGCTGATAGGATTTTCATTTCGTCTTAAGATTACAATAAATAGACTGACGGAAGCTTCGTAAAGTTCACATGGAAGCGTTAGATTAAAAAAAATATGGAGTTTCCGATATTTCATCCAAACAAAACAAATAGAGCTTTCAGGCTGTGAGTTTCTAGTAGATTTTCTATCAAGACAAACTTCTGATTAAATCACAGTGAAAAGTGGGATGTTCTTATTTTAAGTGCCGAATTCGTATCGTAGTCCGAATAACGAGCTACAGTTTTCCGAGTTCGGAAAGTGGTAGATAGATAGATAGATAGCTTTATTAGTTATATCATTGCAGCCTCCGTGCTGGCTGAATTGCGATATACTTTACAATTAAAAACAAATATTTAACATATAGAAACATCAATAAAGGTAAAGGAGATAGGGAAAGAAAAAGAAACTGATTAAGACTATGTTTCATTATCAAAGTATTCTTAAACCTGTTAGTCATACAGACTGGTAATTTCAAATATTTTTGGCAGCGCGTGCGGTAGTGGTATTCGTTGCGTGGCGGTAGTAGATCATAAAGCTTATGACTTTTGTCATTTACGATTTGATGGGATTTAAATCGCTACATAAAACCTGTCTTCTCTCAAACAAAGTTGTTATGCCTACAAAAAGAAGTGCCTGACAAGTGACAGGAAACATTGTGCTCTAGCTTGGGTACAACCAGCACCATGAACCAAAGATGCTTGTTGTACCCAAGCCAAACCATGATGTACCGTTTTTGTGTTTTAGAAGAAGAGGGCTATTGCCCGAGACGCGGCCATATTGAAATAGTATAGGCTAGCGCTATTGATTCATTTAACAAACTAGTTGGAAAGAATTAGATAAGATGACAGAAAGAAACAGCTTTACAATAATTTACTTCTTAATCTCATTTCTTATTTAAAGACCTTTCAGAGTTTCTATACCATATTCTATGCACAAGAAAATGCGCCACTTTAGCTGGCTGATCAGAACACCCGGTCATGATTTTCTCCAGTTTACCCGAAGTTGTTTGCTTTTTGCTAACCTCACGGTTTGGTCATATGGCGGTCTATCTGTCCATCTGTCCGTCTGTCCGTCTGTCCGTCTGTCCGTCTGTCCGTCTGTCCGTCTGTCCGTCTGTCCGTCTGTCCGTCTGTCCGTCTGTCCNGTCTGTCCGTCTGTCCGTCTGTCCGTCTAATCTGAGCCATTTCGTCCATCCCTTCCGTCCACGCAACTGTCCTTCGGATCTTTTCCAGCTCCTTTCTTCCGTCTATCTCTCATTCAAGAATTTTTCCTCTTCTCTCAATCTTCGTATATTCCTATTCTTCATCTCTTTTTCTATTCTCATTCATTCCCAGTTTTCACAGAATCACAGCCAGCGGTCGATTCAACCAAAACACACCACATCGAGGTGAAGGATGTCACGCATGCGCCGTGACTTATCTCCAAAAACTTTGATCTCAAAAAAATGGCTAAAAGAACCACAAAAAATCCACGAATTCCTGGCCTTTAATCTTTATGATTAGCCTCTTGATTCGCTAAGACAGAAAGCCTAGTATCTTAGCTGCCCATGTACCGGCAAAACTAAGCAATATCATGAGCGATGCGGCGAAAAATCGAGTCATTGCTTTGGGCACTAAGTTCAACTGTGTTGAGCGATCTCAAGATCCTCTCTCAGTACAGTTCGAAGGAAGCTCGAAAAAATCTTTCTGGAAACGAAATACTAGCAAATTACCTGGAAGGTAGGAATCTTTATTGTTTTTTTGTTTTTTTGTTTTTTTGTAGCATTGGGGTATATTAATTGTATTTTTGATGGTTTTTGTTGTCGTTTTGGTGTAGTATTAAGCCAGTTATAAGCGAGAGCCATCATGTACAAGATTCAAGTGCCGTCCCTAACACTTCAGGACCAAGTGGCCTTGTTACAAGTAAATCCAGCACCAGGTTCGTTGATCGTAACTTTGTTAGACGCCATTCAATCAAATAAATACATATACRATACAATATATCGAATCGGTGTACAAGATTCTTCATAGAATGTTTACAATTTTCTTAATTTCCTTCCTTGTTTATATGATTCATCAATATCTTGATCAATTATCGCTTCAGACTTCTAAATCAATGGATTTTTTACGAACTGTTAATAGATTATTAACCCTGTAATTTAAATAATAAGGATATTTTTTACAATTATTTTGGAGCTAGCATTGTGCAAAATTTCCATTACTACAACAAGAGTAAAAGTCTCTCACGTTAATTGTTCCTTGATAAAAATTTTGGTATTGCTCTTTTGTTTTCTTCATTCATGTATCTTGTCAAAAAAGGCTGAAGAGCTCCATTCCCCTCCCCTCCCCTCCCCTAGATACTGCAGTGTTTTGGGCAGGGGGGGGCAAGAGAAATTACAGTGGGGGGAAGAGTAGAGTAGCATAGGTCTACTTACATTTTTACAGCCATCACACTCCATGTAAAGGGCTCTTCTGTGAGGTGTGCTCTGAATGCACTACGCACCTCAAATTACAGCCTTCTTCTAGTTACCCCATCTACATCTACATCTACACAGACATTGTATAAATGTGCTTTATAAGATTCTCCCATTTTTATTATTATTACAAGGAGTTAGTGTGGATATTTTCTTAAACTTCATACAAAAAAATATTTTCTTAGCAACCAAGGAACTGGAGTTAAGGGGAAACCCAAATCCATGTCCTTYCAAGAATTTGACAGTAAAATGGATGATGCTTGGGCAGACTGTGAAGACGATATCTTAAAAACTGGTGCTCATCACGAACAAAAAGAAGCACAAGGACAAACRCGTACGAGGACAATCAGTGGTGGTGAAATTAGGGCAGGATTTACTGCTAATCCAGAAGACTTGAAAACCACTTCACCAGAACATGAATTAAAGAAGGAAGGAAGTAAAATATCAAGACCTTCGCCACTAAGTATACTAAGTGAGTCTAACTTCTATTAGTGTAAAACTTATATTTTTATATATTTTACAACCTTCAATCCCTGAACGGTGCTCTTCTTTGAGGTTCCCTCCAAACACACTACCACTACATTTTATATTTACATCATACAACACTCAACTCACATTTTGATTTCTACGGAAGGAGGAAACTGGAAAACCCAGAGAATCCAGAGAAAATCCTTGTGGCAATCCCAAGATACCTTTGCAGGTATCTTCTATAGGGTTCCCATTTACAGTCCAATCAACTACCATGTGCTAGTTGCCAATCAATGTCACTCTGTTGCCAAGTGATTAAGAGAGGGTGGAGGTTGCTTATAACGTGACTGAAAGTAATGTCTACGCATGCTCTATTTTGTTTTTTCAAAACTAAACTAGGTAGAGGCAGTTTATTTTTCATACTAAAGATGAGAATATTTTTTATCCTCCCTTTAATTTATATTACAGTGAGATCCTAAAGGGTAAGATTACAGATATGCACTGGAGGGCTGGGATTGGATAGATTAGTTCTGAGATTAGCAGCCCTCTGTTAGGGGCAGTTGAGATCAAGGGGTAGTGAAGAAGCAAGAATGGGACTAATCACTATGGATGTCTCCTTATTAGTACTGATATTAGTGTCCATGTTTTCCTTCATAGCTCGGCATAAAAACCAGTCAAGTTCCAAAACAGGCAAACAGACATCACCACCAACAACGCCSTCACCTCCTCCTCCAGTTCAAGCCCCTCGGCCCCCTTCGCCTATACAAGCTGTGAAACTAGAAGTCATGGATCAGGAGATTTATAAACTAGAAAAGTTTGGCAAGCTTTTAGCAGGACCAAATACTGATTTAGGTTAGTATACTGGAAGTTTAACTTTTGATTCTGACCTAGAGATCTCACTTATTCTTATGTCCTACATATCCATCCAATCAAATGCCATTCCATCTATCCATCCATCCATATCCCTTCATCCAATGCACTGCCTATCCATATATCTGCCTATCCATCCATCCCTTCCTATTACGTTCCATTTATTCATCCTTTTTTCCCATAGCCTACAACATTTTATTTATCAATCCATCCACAACCTTCCCTCCTCTGTGCCTTATATCTGTCCATCCATCCATTTTATGCCATTCTATATATCCATGCTTCCAATCTCATTCATTCATCCATCCATCCTTTTATTCTGTCTTTTAATGTTTTTTTTTTAACTGGCATGCCATCATAAGTTAATTATCGATTCAATTTATCTTATCACACATGCAGAAGCTGTAAGAAAACTTAGTTGGTCAGGGATCCCTACAGCAGTACGACCAACGACATGGCAACTTTTATCAGTAAGTCTCCAGATATTATTGACGATATACAAGATACTGTACATGATTATGTTATTATTTTTCAACATAAGAAGTGAAAACCTAATATTGTATCTCTTCACTCACCATTCACTCCTCAAATTTGATACTATTCCAGGAATTCTTGCATCAGAGAACTTTTTTTACAGTGCTTCCTAGAAACACCTGCAAAATTGTACATTTTACTRTCCTGACAAAATAGAACTTTGGTGGACATCAATCAAAGTGTTTTCATGACATTGTTGGAAAATTCAAAATTTTCTAGAGCAGGTTCTTATGAAGTTTCATGGAAAAGCCTTGATTGGCGTCTATCAAAACCTTCTTCATCATGACAAAGATTYCATGCATGCTGTTGAAAAGGAATCTAATATACAGGGCTTAAAATAACGGCTGTTCAGTCACTGGTCATGATCACAGGCCAAATTAGTTTTAGCTTAGTCATACCTTATTTGTGGCTACAGTAAATGTTACTGGTCAAAATGGCTGGCAAGGCAAAGATTTGACTGGACAACTTCCAGTTCTGGCCTGACATTGTCCGATGACCTGCCGTTTTTCTAAGCTCTGGGTTTTAGCTTGGTAATGCCTTATTTCTGGCTAAACGTTACTGGTCAAAATGACCAGCAAGGCAAAGATTTGACTGGACAATTCCCAGTTCTGGCCTGTTAAGCCCTGATATGTTAGTTAGAACCTTGTATTGAGTAAAATATCATGGGTGAAAGTAGAGCAATGTGTGAGTGAGCTGTTTCTATATTTCTAGGGTTATTTACCAGCAAATATTGACAGACGACAAGCRACATTAGATCGTAAAAGAGAAGAATACCATAATTTTGTGAAACGGTATTACCCTACGAGATATGAAGACACTTACCAAGATACTTTTAGACAGGTAAGAAAAATACATATATCTGTAGCTACTTTCTCTTGTGATGGTGCTATTTTCAATTTGGTCCACATACCATTGAAATGAGAGTGATGAAGAAGGAAGAAAGGGGGAAGGAAGCAAGGAGGGATGGAAGGAGAAGGAGAAAGGGGATGGATGGATAGATGGAGGAAGGCTAGGGTCAGAGTGTATCTTTACCATCAACTCAAGCAGGCATGTTCCCATGATATCTTTGGAAAGGTGGGATTAATATTTGCTGTCTTGTTTTACCAAGGCTTATATTAACTTACTTTACCGCCACCTGGCTAGCTCAATTGGTAAGAGCGTCGGTYCGTTGTGCGGGAGGTCGTTGTTCAAGCCTCGGCCGGACCAACACTCAGGGTCTTAAAATAACTGAAGAGAAGGTGCTACCTTTGTMATTACATCTGCAAATGGTTAGACCTTCACGTGGCTCGGATGATCACGTTAATGGCGGTCCTGTCCCTAATTAACTAGAGACGTTAAAAGAGGACCACAAGTTTATCAGTTGAATTACTGTCAAGTGTAATCCTTTATAAACAAAGTTAATTATTATTGCTGTTGTCGATTTTCTTGTAGATTCATATTGATATTCCAAGAATGAATCCTCTTATACCACTTTTCCAACAACCATTAGTGCAAGAGGTAAGATTGAGGACTTATCTACTATAAGATCTTTATAATTAATGTGTAATTTATCAAGGCTAAGAATAATGGTAGCTCAATTGCAGCTAAAGCTCTAAGCCAGACATGATAACAGAGCACATCAGACTTTGGACTAATTAACATGTGATCCATCTGACATCCATGTGAGGACCTTGGGGTGTTCAGCTGAACAAGTGCCAATTTTTACCAGTCATTTTCCATTGACTACTGTAGCTATTATATTTAGCCCTGTACACCTCCTTGTCTTAAGTCTAGTGTATCTAGCTTTGTCATACTGTAGATTTATTCATAGAGAACATTGATATTGTATCATAAATGTAATCTTTTTCCCCTGACAATGTTGTAGATATTTGAGAGGATTCTGTATATCTGGGCCATCCGTCATCCTGCTAGTGGTTACGTGCAGGGAATGAATGATCTTGTCACTCCATTCTTTGTGGTATTTCTTTCTGCATATGTAGGTYAGTATTCTCTCTCTATAGTTGTCTWTATTTTCTCCTCATAACAAACTACAGCTGTTAAAACATACATGTACTCTATAGCACTGTGATGCCATTGCTATTATTAAAAGAAAAAAATCCTCACAAAACCTTCAAAGTTTATCAGTACCCTGAAACAACCTCTTGGCTGATCTAAATTAGGGCATGGCTAACTCACAGATCGAACCCTGAAACAACCTCTGGGCTGATCAAAGTCAGGGCATGGCTAACTCACAGATGGAACCCTGAAACGACCTCTGGGCTGATGTAATTCAGGGCATGGCTAACTCTTAGATCAAACCCTGAAACAACCTCTGGGCTGATCTAAATCAGGGCATGGCCAACTCATAGATCAAATCCTGAAACAACCTCACAGATCGAACCCTGAAACAACCTCTGGGCTGATCAAAGTCAGGACAGGGCTAACTCACCCACTGAGATGGGATTTCTGGGGCAGACCAGAGCTAAGTGTTACCTTCTTTATTTCATGTCTTTCAGATGGAGATCTTGAAAATTTTGATATTCCAACTCTAAGGCCTGTTGTTTTGGACACGATAGAAGCTGATAGTTTTTGGTGTTTAAGTAAACTACTGGATGGGATCCAGGTAAATAAAGACATTTAACAGTGCTGGTCTCATAAAGGCTCTTAGGGGRTGGGGTGGGTAGGTGCAGTCTACAGGAGCTCTAGACCCACCTTCTAAGCTCTACATATATTGTTGAGTCAGTCCTAGCCTACTTCATCAACCCTCCTAAAACCAAAATGACAGATTCTTTAGAGCTCTCTGAGAGTCAAATCACAAGCATGATGTCATGCCGATAAGAGAAGAGAGTAACCTAGGGTGTTTGTCTGTGATCTCCATTTTTCCTTCCTCCACAAAAAACCTAGCAGCAAACCTATTCATTCTGGTGATGCACTTTTGGAGGTTTTTTTATGGTTCTCTGGTCTCCCTCCCTCTACAAATTTTGTGTGTCTTATTGCCYTTTTATATAAATGAAGGTTGTTTTTCATTTTGTAGGATAATTACACATTTGCACAGCCAGGAATACAAATGAAAGTGAATGCTCTAAGAGAGCTTGTCAAGAGAATAGATGGTAAGATGAATGAGGACACCAAGCTGAGGGGGCCAGGGGCTAAAGCCCCAGGAATAATTCCCCCCCCCCCCCCCCCCCCCACAATCAAAATTATGCTCTGTGGTCCCTGAATGTACGTTTTCATTCACTCAGGCAGTGATAAAGACCATTCTGATTAGATGTGTTTTCTTTCTAGTATTAAACTTGGTTTTGTTTTCTATTTTATTTACCAGAACCACTCCACAAACACTTGATAGAAAACAATGTTGAATATTTACAGTTTGCTTTCCGCTGGATGAATAATATTTTAATGAGAGAGATGCCACTTCGGTGTACTATCCGACTTTGGGACACATATCTGGTATGTGCATCTATTTCTCTCTCTCTCTCATTCTTTCTCTCATTCATTCCTTCCCTTTCTTTCTTTCTTCCTTCCTTCCTTCCTTTCTTTCTAGTTTTTTCTTTCTTCCTTGTTTTTTTTTCTTTTTGTCAAAATGGATTGCTTTTTAAATTATTACTGAGTATTTAACATACATATGTTGTTGTGGTGGTTGATCTTTTAGTCMGAAGAAGATGGTTTTGCCACATTTCACTTGTATGTGTGTGCTGCATTCCTTACCAACTTTTCTAAAGAAATTATGACCAAGAAAGACTTCCAGGTAACTAGTCTCTGTCAAACCAGGTATCATAGAAAAATAGGAGGCAAGAGATGGGGGAAAAATCATTTGTAAAAGGTTTTTCACAGCAATTTTTTTATTGTTTCGTGAACTCAGCAGGTTGGTGTTGCCCATTGGAGTTTGGTTTTCACTGCCGCCTGCCAAAAATATAAAATGTACTGACTGATTAATTGTAATTGGCAGAAGCAAGTTTGCATGATATTGAAAATTGGTATAAATTACATTTTTTGTTTTTTGTTTTAGTTTTTAATGGTTCTACTTCAAAACCTGCCCACGACCAATTGGTCAGACCAAGATGTTGGACTCATATTAGCTGAAGCTTTCAGACTGAAGTACATGTTTGCTGATGCACCAAAACACTTGCAGAGCAAGTAAATAAAACCACARGCATCCCACCTACAGAGCTTTTCAACTCTTGAAGTGACCACAGGCAACCCATCCAGAAGTGGGTTACCTTTAAAATTACCACAGGCAACCCATCCACAAAACTTGTCACTTCTAAAATAACCACAGGCAACCCACCAAATAAACTGGTCACTTTTAAAATTACCACAGGCAATCCACCAACGAAACTGGTCAACTTTAAAATAACCACAGGCAACCCATCCATAAAATGAAATGACAAATATGTGGTGACGAAGGTAGTTATTGAACAACTGGCGAATGACAGGTTATCTGTGAAAATCAAATTTAGAGATATTGCCGATGCCAGAGAAAATTGATCTGAGGATCTAATGACAAAATCTGGAGCAGTTTTCAAGGTTYGCAAAGCATTTCAAATCCATCTTTTTACGATCATGGCTTTCAGAGCCATGAATATAAAATTACTAGTAAAAATAGTACAAGAAAAAACTTTCTACAATGTATAGTCTCAAATTGAAATAGAAGGGAAAATCAAAATTATTAAGAAATAATTGATACATTTTGGTGGTGACGTCACAATCAAAGAATAAATAAAAATGTCAGTATATATATATATATGTATGTATATGTATGTATATGTAATGCTTTTAAAAATAATGAATAAAAACTATGTTATTTAGAAATGTATAAACAATTCTTCTGACGTCCTTGATTTTTTTATTTTATCTGATTTTCATGTGTTATTGCTTATTTATATTTTGATTTTTAATTTTAATTTTTTTTTTTTGATATATAATAATATATTGATTTTTAGTTTTTATTTTCAAAATAATATTTATATAAATACTAAGTTTTCCCTACCTTAGTAAACAACACCAGTGGGCAACATTTAATAATACTCTTTAATAATATAAATACAGTAATATTACTAATCATAATTAATAAAAATTGTTAATTCATAATAAGATTTGATATAATTAAATAATGAATTAGTTATTAAAATACATAAATAAATGTACAATTTCAAGGGCTAAGAGAATAAGTTACGCCCAATAGACAATTCTCCATTTTCCAGTTGCTTATGGAGATCAGCCAGGACCTCCGTGCTTGGTACATGCATCCCTGGAGATGCTGGAATGTAACATCCCTCACCACATTGCCTAGAAGCACCTGTCTCACTACTAGAAGAACTACATAAAGTACTACCCGTCTTGGACTCTAAGAATGAGTTCTTTTCTTTTGTTTTCGATTCTGTTTCACTAGCTACAATGTGGAGGTCTTCACATTCAGAGTCTGAAACAATTCTCTTGTCTTTTTCAAGATTTGTTTCAACAAAATATGAATTTATTTTAATGTTTTCTCTATTTTTGAGAAACGAATTTTCTAATTCTGTATCAATTGTCCCTTGTCTGCTTGCTTCATATTCACTTGTTCCCCAAGATAATTTTATTGTGTTCTGTTGGTGCCCTTGACCCAATAAATTTTTGCTGTCTTGAAGTGAAGCYGAGGATTTATCACCTTCGATTTCACTTGCTATGCCAGGTATTACCCCACTCTTCCCCCCCTCATGAATATCCTTAGTATTTTGTTTCATATCTACCTGTTCAACACAATCCCTAAACTGAATACTGTGATTTTTACTGTCTGTTTTTGCCAGTTCTTCCTTTCTACCTGATGAATCTGTATTTTTGGTCAGACTGTKGTCGTCTTTGTCTGTTTTCATTGGTACATCAGTATTAGTACTACTGCTGTTTGGGACTTTCCGTCGTCTTTTTATAGGTATGGGTACAAGACTCRAGTCATCTTCCAGACCAAGTTCTTTATAAGCTGTAGTCACTTAAAATATAATAAACACTTTATGTCACGGATGAAAGTCTTTGTTTACCAGTGGAAGGTCATATTTGTCTGAATGAATAATGAAATGAATGATGGATGAATGGATAAATCAAGGAAAAAAATGGCTGAATGGGATGTGAATKGGATGTGAATGGATGGATGTAAGGATTGAAAGAATGGATGGTTAATAAATAAATCAATGGATGGACTGGATAGATACAGTGCAAAGGTCAATGCAAATAGATGGACGGACGAACAATAAGACATACCTGATAAACCTGGCGCTCTCTGCTTTGAAGAAAACATGTTTCCATGATCTGGTTTCTTCTGTCCAGAAATCTTGAACTCACTAGCCTGGACTTTGAAGTCYGTAAGTCCAGAGTCTTCTTGGTTGCTGGACTCATGCTCATCAATGCGTGTGTACTCTTTAAGCCTAAATTGAAATACAACAAATCAGCTTTGGACTTGGGATTTTGGTGTTTTGCTTTCAGTATGCACACAATCCAAAGCCCTTACCAATTCGTTGCATCCTCCAGGGTATGACGACCCGCTGGTTTGACATTTGGGTAGACATGGTATGGTCTTAAGTATGACACAAGGTCAATAATCTAAACAAAATTAAGGGAATAATATATAAGATTAAAAGTTATTGAACAATGCACTATAGGAATTATGATGGCATACCTCTTCCATGGATGCATGCATTGAGTGGACCACTCGCCACATTTTCTCGCTTTTGACATACCTAGAAATTATACAGAATGGAAGAAAAATATAGTGAATGGGAATGGGAGAAAAAATGGGATTGACTGTGTGTTTCCTTGTCTTCCATATATGCCAAGATAGCATAGTGAATAGAAGGGAAAAAGTAAAAGGGAATAAAAATGGGAGGGATTTAATAAATAGGAATTATTTTGAATGTAAGAATAGGTGAATGGGATCCAAAATGGGAGTTGTAATTCCACCACATAAAAAAATATTTAAACATTTATCTTCTCTATGTCTTCTCTTTTACTCTGACGAAGGACTAGCGTTTGAAACGTCAGTTCATGGTGTAAAATTTACCCTTTTATCATTATTGTTTCATTATAAACACAGATGCAGCTCACACTAGTTTTTAGCTAGTTATCTCTTCTCATATTTAGACTAGTGATTCCTAGGAATTCATAGTGAATGGGAGAGAAAATAGTGCATGGGATTAAAAATGGGAGGGTAATTCCAAAAAAAAAATACATTTATTTATTTAATTCCAGTGGTCCACGTAATTTAAATTTCAGCCAAACTAAGATCAAACTGGCCAGAGATCATTCTACTAACCTTGTGCTGTCAGCAGGAAGAGGTTCAGTGAGTCTAGCAAACCACATTGAGGTTGGYTTGATCTTGATAACTTTAGGTACATCCCCATTGGGTAGGGCGAACCCACATGGAAGTGAAGAACGAGTCCCTTTYGGAGTCTGTTTATGATAAAAAAAGATCACATCTTTGAACAAAAAAGTTTAAAAATCACATCTGAGTAAAACCTATTGGATGTTAAAAAATTGACTGTAATAGGTTTTGATATCAGATGATTTGATGATGATGGTTATAATGATGATGATGATGACACTGGTGGTGGTAAGTTTGATTATGGTGATGATGGATGATGATGTAGGTGATGATGATGGCGGTAGTGATGGTGATGATGGTGATGGTGATCTACAAGCTACTTACCTTGTCCCATTTACATGAATGGTGGCGGTAGTGATGATGGCGGTAGTGATGGTGATGATGGTGATGGTGATCTACAAGCTACTTACCTTGTCCCATTTACATGAATGGATCTTGGTAGCTTTGGGGTCAGTGGTGAAATACTGTTTCATGTCTGTTAGGTAATGGTACAGGGCAAGTCTTTCCTTACTGATGTGTATCTAAAACAAAAAATGTTTTGCCTTCATCAGTATGAGATTTAAAATTGGCCCTGCTCGCAACACTGTTTAACACTGATCCTAGATATCTAGTAGATTTCCCATTTAATTTTCAATGTAAAGTTTCAATCTACATATTAGATTGTCAAGCAAGAGTGAAACACATGTAAACTTGTGGGAAATGTGCAACTGTGCTCATGCTGTTGGTGTTTCGCATCTATAACGATTTTCCCTTGTTGCGCAAAAAAATGTTCTCAACATGTAACATTATGGCAATGTGTACATTTTTGAAGGACCTTCAAAACTCAAAACATTGTTGCCATCAATTTGTGTTGCTACATGCCACATGTTACACAAGCCAACTTTTAATGCAACAATATTGCACTGAAAATCGTCTCAAGTAACATCACCTTTCCATATTTTTCAAGTGAGCAGTGCACCATTTCAAATGACTTACCTTTGTTTTATAGTGCTGTGCTATTTCTTTCAGTAGATATTCGTACCCATACATGCCTTTACATTGTAGACTGACCATGTGATGTGGTCCTCGGCATAGCCATCTGTTGCAGAAAACAACATGCAGAGTATTAAGCTATAGAAGTTTTGCAGCACACTAGGTATACACACTACATAGGTATACACTGCACTTTAATTGCCCTATTTCATAATGACGTCATATCAAACCAAACTATTGTTTTAACGCTAGGGATCATGGCCACTGGAGGGGGATGGCATGATAACAATTAACCCATCTTAAATCACAATGAAATTTGGTTTATGAGCTGGTGAAGGCAAGAACAACTAAATATTAAGCTAAATATATCGAAAGAAGAGAATAAAGCTTAAATTTAGCCTACATTTCTATCATTTTAGCCAATGTAAACAAACGTGATGTCATTATGAAAAAGTGAAATCGAACTGTGCAACAAGGAACAAGGCTATAGACAGGCATGTCCCTTTGTATAAAACCAAAAACAGTACTATGAATTATACACAATGAGTTACATGCCAAGCTCCAAAATCATGCAATATAATTTATAATAAATACAAACAGGTCACAGCACATCCTAACTTGTTTTTTGTGCATGCATTTTAATGGAGATATAGCTATTATTATTATTATTATTATTATTATTATTATTATTATTATTATCTAAACACTTATCCAAAGACTCACAAAGTATGTGTGAAGGTCTAGAAAAAAGGTTAAGTACATAGCTATACTGACTTGTCTATAACTCTGATGACAGCATCTCTTGTCTCCTCCTGAAAACCAGTAAAAAGAGGCATGAACTTACCCTATATTCATAAAAATATTTTTCAATTTTAACAGTCTCTTAGAAATATTGGCACAGAATTCATAAATTCCTACGTCCATATATACATGCACATTATGTAAGGAAAATGTTGTTAAATAGAGTATACTTTCTATTTCTGTAGCCTCCTTCAAAGGACTATCTATTTCTTCAGAATTTGTATATAACTGTTAGTGGGCTATAATAAAGGTGTTTGGAATGCCTGCCAAAAAGGCAACTATTTCTAGAGCATGAAGCAAACAGGAGTAGGCCATCACTCCCCCACCCCTACCCCTACTCCTATTACAGGGTATTCCTGGTATCTTAACAGGTAATGTTGGCAGGTAGTGTTGACATAGTAGTGTACTTTGTTGTCCACTTACTCTAGATGGTATGGTCATCATTTGTGGTAGGCAGAATGTTGTGTCAATATAGATGCTTCTGATGTCTTTAACACTAAAATCAACAAAAATATACATGGTAAAGATAATCTAGTTAAGAAAAAGTGAATGAATGAATGATAACTGG